>JACEEZ010001340.1:167500-207500 GCA_016584305.1 Chionoecetes opilio
AATAGTGCCTCTGATACGTAGAAATGTATCATGTTTTTATTATCATTCTTATTTATGCTTATTTATGCTTATATCACGGCTATATGTTTTTTTATCGTTTGCTTTCACATTTCCTTTTTTTGCATTTTGGTTAGGTGTGTTACGTTAAATCTAGGCCTTGTGTGTGTGTGTGTGTGTGTGACAGACAGAAAGGGTGAAACATATTTTGCTCAAGTACAAAACTAGATTTAATTGCTCCAACTTTTGAGAGAGAAAAAAATAGGTGTATACATGACATTAATTACGTCAAGGTTTTCTTTACCTGACTTATTATCACTCACCTTAGTTTGGTTCCGTCTAGCCAACTTCTAGGCCACCATCCTAATAATATATACTTCATACGCAGAACATTATAATTGCTTGCCCGAAGTTTACAATAGTTATGCAAGACAGGCTTCAAAGTTTGCCAAAATAGATCGTATGTGCATAGTGACAGGTTTAACGAAGCTCAGCAGCAATAAGCAAGTTTATCATATGTCCCATATCACATGTTATCATAGTTTATCTTAGGCCTATTTTTATGCTCTCTTATTTCCCTCTTCGTTATTTAGGGATTCATTTCGAGGTTAGAAATTCCTATATGACTTCATTCTCGTTCTTGGGAAAACCATAACACATTTGTAGCAAGCTTATGAGACCCTGCACGATGCAACACCTGGCTGGGGAGACTGCAAGGGTGGCGCCAACTGAGTAACAGGTCCGTGGCGGAAAGGGAGGAAGGGACGAGTGAGTGACGATGCGTGTGTCGTCTCCACCACAGGCGCCATGTGGGGGAGGAGGAGGACGAGCTGTCTGAGGTGGAGCCGGACGCCGTGCCCCAGGAGGTGCGGGAGTGGCTCGCCTCCACCTTCACGCGGCAACTCAACACCACGCGCAGAAGAACCGACGAGAAGCCCAGGTTTAGGTGAGTAAAGACCCCAAATAATTTACCCCTCAAGCAGTAAACCTTGCGTCTGGAGCATTATGGCAGGCACACTTTGTATGTGATCATTGCATTGTATAAATTCAGAGTGCCTTTTATTTTTATTTCTTATACCACTGATTAGTTGTTTCGTTATATTTACATTAACGTTTAATTTGATCACAGACTGTGCATTTGATAAACTTCAGTCACGACGCATTTCTGAACAAAGAAACGTGGTGAACGTTTCTTCACGATTTCTGAACATAACGGGATATATCAGCTGGGGTTTTTTTTCTCTTAAAGATTTCATACGGAATCTTAAATAAGGCAAGTACTATAACCCTTCCCTCCAAAGACTGTGTGGTCAACCCTCCCTCTCCCTGGCAGGTCGGTGGCCAACGCTATCCGCGCCGGCATCTTCGTGGAGCGCATCTACAGACGCCTCTCCTCGGCCACCTTCCTGCAGCTGCCCCCGGAGGTCACGCGCATCCTGAAGGTGAGTACCCTCGGGGCGTACTTTTTTTTTTACAACACAAAGGACTGGCCAGGGGAAAAAAAAGAGGGGTAACAAGCCCGTTTAGTTGTCAGTCCCTATAAAGAAGACAGTAAGGGAATATTGAAAGGGGGTGGGCTAATTTAGTTCGGAATATACCTAACTGCATTAAGGAAAAGAAGAAGAAATAGGAAAAAAGAAGAGAACCGACATTTAACTTGAAAAAAAATGTGATCTTCCCATTTAGGATAAGAAGAAAAAGATTACCGGTATTATACTTGAAAAAAAATATGTAGGCTACTTGTTTCGCTTACATGAAAGTGGATAGGCACTCACTTTTCTGTTAAAGGTTATGAATTGCATGCACTGACTCGATCTTTCCATGAATTTTGCGACATCCATTGCTGCCGCAAGGGTCACTTAAGCGCTAGACTGACGGAAGGAAGCGTGGAAAGGGCATGAGAGAGAGAGAGCCAAAAGTTTGCAGGAAATCTTTAGTTAACTTAAAAGTTTCGTGATTCTTGTGGTTTTCTTTCCTTGAGGTTCATGATATTGACGCAACTTTTTATTTATTATTGACTATTATTATTATTTTATTATTTTACATTCAGATTATTATTATTGATTTGTCGCAATGGATTCAAGAGAGAGAGAGAGAGCGCGAGCGGGAGAGAGCAATTTATTTAGTTAACCTTAATGTTTGCATGGTATTATTGTATGTATCAGAAAACGAAATATGTCAATGGAAAGCTAATTAAATTCTGCTTGTATTGATATCTGCCATCTTATAAGCTGTCCCACAAAGTTATACATGACGACGAGTTTTAAGTGAATTTTACGTAAAGTTCATCATATTTCTTCAGAGTCTCATAATGACCTTTATTTAATGTGTTTTACTATGTTTTATGTGATAATCTTATAGAACAAACATTTCCGAAGATAACAGTCTATCCTTTACACATGTATAACATGATATACTGCGGGGTAATGCCTTGAGAACTTCCCCGGGTCTTGGGTGAACGAGGAGGCCTTGGCACCAAGGCGCCAAGTAGCGTTTAACATAGGGCCAATGAATGGCGTTACCCTCTTTACAGAGGTACCCTAGGTAGTGGTATTGGTGGAGCTTA
The DNA here is from genome assembly GCA_016584305.1 of Chionoecetes opilio. Lineage (NCBI taxonomy): Eukaryota > Metazoa > Arthropoda > Malacostraca > Decapoda > Majidae > Chionoecetes > Chionoecetes opilio. The sequence goes on from JACEEZ010001340.1 coordinate 170,064, forward strand.
CATTCAAGCAGCGGTGCCGCTGTTCCGATCTTCAAGCAGCGGGGCACAATATTTTCACATCATGTATGTCTTCCATTACTAATATTGTCTTCCAGAATCACTGATAAAATAATAGATGTATTTTAAATCAGACCTTGGAAACAGCATTATTTTGATATTGCAAAACTTAGTTACGTATAATGTTCTATAAATTGTGGCACCACCGCTCACGCAGCGCGCCAAAAGAATTGGAGGCTCCGAATCTTTGCCTCCAGAGAGACGCACGTCTTTCAAGGTCACGCAAGCAGGAAGTGACGTCACGGTGACGTCACGTTGACAAGACGTACCTAGCAAATACGTGTAGTCTGAACCCCGCATAAGTGTAGCGAAGGTGAACCGAATAATGAGGGGCAAGAGATACGTAAGGTAATTTGAGAGCAGGGAAGGGTATGAGGAGGAGGAATGCGTGGGATGATTGGAGTGGCGTTACATGGAGCGTGGGGGTGAAGAGGATGAGGTGGCACGGAGGGATGAAAGGAAATCAGAAGCTAGTCAGTTCGAGTAAGAGTAGAGGTGATTACGAGGAAAAATCAGGTTAATGAATGATGTGATTGTAATTTTGCTTTACTCACTATTTATTGTTGTTGTTATTATTACTCAGTATTATAATGTGCTATTATTATTATTATTATTTTCGGTGTTGCAGTGTTGAGTCAATATAAGAAAATAAGGAAGCTACAAGAGGCTGTGAGACCTACACGAGGTATTTTTTCTCTGCAAGTGTCTATAGTAAAGTTAGGACACACTTTTACTTCAATTACCTGCACTTTCAGGCTTCAGCACAGTCTTCCTCCACTTCTGCCTCCACTCTCTCCTTTCTCCACTCCCTTCTGCCTCCTGCCTGCCTTCCTCCACTCCCTCCTGCTTTCCTCCACTCCCTCCTGCCTTCATCCACTCCCCCCTCCCTTCCTCCACTCTCCTGCCTCCCTCCTTCTTTCCTCCGCTTTTTTCCCATCATTCCTTCAGCCAAGCTGCTTGGAGCAACTTATGAAATGTTTAGTGCAAGAATTTCATAAACAACGTTGCAGAAAACCCTTTACTTGGCCAATGATAAAGTTATGGCTCGCGAAATATTACCCCCTTTTTTTGTGGGGGGGGGGGGGGGTTGGAAGGTAAAGTACCTTGATAACAATCATGTTTAATTTGATGAATCATAACTTGATGTTTATCAAGAGATCCTAGTGGAAGGTAGCCAATATTTCTTTGTCTTGACATTCACGTATTTTTCTTAGTTATCATTTTTACCTCCGCTAACGAAGTTGGAGGGGTTATGTTTTCACCTCGATCTGTCTGTCTGTATGTCTGTTTGTTAGTGTACAGGATTTCTCGAAAAGTTACGAATAGATTTGGACCAAACTCGGTATTCCAAGTCTATTTGGTATAAGAAAGAACTGATTTAATTTTGGATGAAATCTATTGACAACTGTTGCCATGGCAACCAATTGATGAAATATTCGGCCGGAGGTATGCGCTCATACTGAGTGCTATATATATATATATATATATATAATATAATCTATTATATGTATATAATTATCATATATATATATATATATTGTAATTGATAATATTTGGGCGAGTATGCACTCTATCGAGTGCCCCCCCACCCCCCCCCCCCCCCCTAGTTCTCTTCTGTTTTTGTCTCTTGCGTTATGTTTTTGTAATGGTGCATGTTGTCTTTATTTAGTTCGTGTTCGTGAAGTATATGTACCGTGGATAACAAACACTAAAGTCGCCAGGACAACGTTTCTTTTCGATTTACAGACGTCTGGTGGCGTTCATACTTACATTTCTACATCCATGATTTGAGGAAAGTTAAAAGGGGCTATTTGGAGAGTGTGTGTCATTTTGTGTCTTCATCTGTGTCATATTATGGCTATAAATGAACAAAGGGGGAGGCGGTAGCAGAGTGGTTAGCGTCTCCGAGTGGCGTTCTCGGTGACCCGAGTTCGATCCCCCCCGAAAACCAAAATCTTCCTGCACCGTCGAGGGGCCTAAGAACACCCACATGCCCTGCCCATCAACTCTACCTTCGATTGCAAGTGCATCGGAGGACACAGGGGAGCGGCATGAGCCTCTATTCTCAGGCGTCACTATAAAAATCCTGCCTGCGTCACCACGGGCGAGGACCAACCATCACAGCCCACAAGTGAACCTCCAGAGCCTACCATCCGAGCCCTGGGTCACTGCCTACAGGCGCTATAGGCACAGATGTAATAAATAAAAAATAATACAAAAATTACAAAAATATCAACCGAGTGGCGACCTACACTAAGATCGCCAGCTAGTGTTTATGTTCTGAGTGTCTTCCCGCCGTCGTCGTCGCCCGAAAAGAAAAACGAGTTGCGAAATTTGAAACCGTATATACTTGCAGATACAAAGCATAAAAGAACACTGAAACAGGGTAGATTATACAGTCATGATATAAACTACTGTGTATCATCTTCAGAGGCGCATACAAATCAGTGTTGATGCTATAATTCGTAATATATGGCGCCTGGCGACATTAGTGCAGGTGGCGACTATAGTGTTATCTACGGTAGAGAGATAAATGTATAGTTTTTTTCCCAAATGTTATCCTCCTCCTCCTCCTCCTCCTCCTCGCATCTACCACGTATCTCCATCCTCCTCCTCCTCCTCCTCCTCCTCCTCCTCCTCCTGCAATATTAGCCACGTAGTCTCATCTTTTCTTGTCCCTCGTAGGCTTGTTAGACTCTTATTACGACGCCATGGAAGTCTCACACACAATGGAGCGCTGCGTGTTGCCTACCGTCTTTTGTGTGTGTGTGTGTGTGTGTGTGTGTTGTGTGCGTGTGTGTGATGTGTGTGGCTAAATATACCTCAAGCCCCCCGTGATATCCACACGAACGTCACCGTGAATGCAGATTATGGGTGTCAGCGTGATTTAAGTGTTTTGCTCACGTAACGAGTCTTAACTAACGACTTCAGAAGAAGACCGAAGAGGAGGAGGTGGGGGAGGGGGGAGAAGGGAGAAGGGAAAGCTATCGACAATCTGCAATGAAATGTTAATTAGTAATCTTTTTTTCTCTCTCTTTTCACTCACTTGTTCTTAATATTAACTTCTTGACTCAGAGTTAGAAAAAATAGCGGACATACAAAACTATTACCGTAGATAACAGTATAGTTGCCAGCTGCCAAATATTACGAATTATAGCATCACTACTGATTTTTATGTGCCACTGAAGATGATACACAGTAGTTTATATCATGACTGTATAATCTACCCTGTTTCAGTGTTGTTTTATGCTTTGTATCTGCAAGTATATACGATTTCAAATTTCACTACTCGTTTTTTTTCGCGCGACAACGACGGCGGGAGGACACCCAGAACATAAACACTAATTGGCGACTTTATTGTTGGTCGCCACTCTGGTGATATTTTTGTAATTTTCTTCATTTATAGCCATAATATGACACAGATGAAGACACAAAATGACACAGACTCTCCAGATAGCCCCTTCTAACTTTCCTGAAATCATGAATGTAGAAATGTAAGTATTAACGCCACCAGGCGTCTATACATCGAAAAAACATTGTCCTGGCGACTTTAGTGTTATCTACGGTACCTAGAAATTCACTATTGAAAAAAGGAAAACTATTACCTAGAAATTCACTATTGAAATATGTTGAGAAGTGACATTGGTGGAGTGATATATGCACCCGTATCCTTCACCTTTTCATCATTTCGCCACAGTATAGTTTTCAACTGCGTAATTGGACCACTTAGGCTGATGAATAGACGTTTGATGGCAACTGAACGATAGCTTAACATGCAGAGTATTGAAAGAGAGGACGGAAAGAGTGATGAACCGGGTTTGTAAGGATCGTATTCACCTCTTCTTTATTCCCATAGTGTTTAGTAAAGACCGTATTCACTGCCTTTTGATAGTGTTTCCTTTTTTGTCGTCCTTGAAGTCTGTCTCAGAGCCCCTCCTGTGTACTGGTTCCCTCCCCACCGCCTCGCAACGCCCTCCCACCTTCCCCCTGGTTAAGGCTGTTAGGGTTAATTTTCTCTAACGAGTGGTTGACTTTTTTTTCATCTCTTCTTCTATTGAATCATGTGAATGGTGGACATATAATAACCTTAGTTCTTCACAGTAAACCTACACAGCGCTCTCCCTGTGGCCAACAGCGATCCCTGCCCATTATCCCCTTGCTCCGTAATGACAGGGAAGTCAAATAGCAATGTCTGTCATGCAATACCACCGTAAAATAAATTAATCAGGCTCCATTTTACATCAAAAGCTCTGAATTCCTCAGAAACTACAGCAAAACCCTTGAACAGGCGCCTTTGCGGCTGTAGAAACACTCAATCATTTCAGTGTGCACTTCAATTTCACCGTTGAAAGTGTGATCTGTGGCCGCGCCAATATTAGGTCATCAGGATGAGCAGACGTTACCCACTTTATTCTGTGTAGAGGCAATTACCGAGGAGTTCGCTCATCCAGGTAAGGCATCCAATTAGGAGGCTCAAGACGAGGCTTCAGATCTTCCCTGCGGGAGAGGAGAAGGGAGCCGCGGGGCGTCGGAGGGCACGTGGGTGTCCATCCAAAGAGTTGCGGGTTGTCTTGACTCTCCTAAGGCTGCATCAACTGGGAGTGGACAAAATTATAACCCGCAGCCACTTACATGCACTGATGTTCCAGTCACCGTGCTCAATTGAGATTTATGATGAACTAGCCGCAAAGCCGCCCTCCGGGCGGACTTTTTGGCTAGCTCCTGCGGAGGGCTATTGGTGGGCCTTCGGCCAACCACCTGTGTTTGGCTGGCCTTCGGCCCGCGGCCCACCAAACACAGCTTTCTGGAGAGTGTGTTTGGTGGGCCTAAGGCCCACCAAACACAGACTCTCCAGATAGCCCCTTCTAACTTTCCTGAAATCATGGATGTAGAAATGTATGTATTAACGCTTTACCCATCACCCCCCACCCATTCACTCACCCATTACCCATCACCCCCCACCCATTCACTCACCCATTACCCATCACCACACACCCATTCACTCACCCATTACCCATCACCTCCCACCTATTCCCTCACCCATCACCCCCCACCCATTCACTCACCCATCACCCCACACCCATTACCCATCACCCTACCCATTCACTCACCCATTACCCATCACCCTACATCAAGGTTTCCTCAATTCTCGCAACCCACATTTTTTTTCACAATTCTCGCTAATAGGCTGCTAAAAAAAAAAAAGAAGAAGAAAAGTGATCGGATCATCTCATAAGTGGGCTTAAAAGTTGCCCCTGGTCGAGTGGTTCCAAAACTGTGCCATATGATGGGATTGGGGTACGGGGGGGCGGCACCTATCGCGGACACACACACACACACTTTCGCTTATATTATTATAGATAATGGACACTCTTGTTTGCAGTTTTGTACAAACAGGCTTTGATGGCTTCTAGAGGACTAGCATGCCTGATCTGTGTCCTTAATGGAAGGCCATCATTAGACAGTCATAAATGGAAAATAGTTGCTGTTTCTCCAGTTGTGGCATCTGTGGATATTGAACAGTTTATTAAATTAGAGTAATTGGCAGCTCGCTTCGCTCGCTGCCGCTTACCATAAGACCCGTGGAACCAAGTTTCCGCCAAAAGTGTATAACTACTCCTAAATATTGTCGGATTGAGCTGAAATTTGACATGCAAGTAGTGCTGTCAAAATCAATGGGGGTCATACATAGGCTACCTTTAAACTTATAAGGTCGTACCGTCCACTGATGTGCGAAGAGTTATGCCTCCAGCGACCTTTAGGAGCTTCTTTTCCTGATGACTTCTTTAACGATGATGTTTCCAGGTTATAGATGGGTGGGCTCTATAACAAGGTTGTGTCTTCCCCAGAGCGTGGACGAGTGGAACTTTGACGTGTGGCGGCTGCAGGAGGTGAGCGCCAACACGCCGCTCAGGTGCATCGCCTACGAGCTCCTCAATCGCTACGGTTTGCTACACAAGTTCAAGGTTAGTGTGTTGCCGGAGCCCACATTTCCTCCTGACATTTTTATTACCTGAACGTGCTCAGCTTAGGTTAAGAGGACCTTTAAAACCATCTCTTCCTGCCCAAAGCACACATCACTAAACCACACACCACTAAACCACACACCACTAAACCACACACCACTAAAATACACACCACTAAAATACACACCACTAAAATACACACCACTAAAATACACACCACTAAAATACACACCACTAAACCACACACCACTAAAATACACACCACTAAAATACACACCACTAAAATACACACCACTAAACCACACACCACTAAACCACACACCACTAAAATACACACCACTAAAATACACACCACTAAAATACACACCACTAAACCACACACCACTAAATTACACACCACTAAAATACACACCACTAAAATACACACCACTAAACCACACACCACTAAACCACACACCACTAAATTACACACCACTAAAATACACACCACTAAACCACACACCACTAAATTACACACCACTAAAATACACACCACTAAAATACACACCACTAAACCACACACCACTAAAATACACACCACTAAAATACACACCACTAAAATACACACCACTAAAATACACACCACTAAAATACACACCACTAAAATACACACAAGTAAACCACACACCAATAAAATACACACCACTAAAATACACACCACTAAAATACACACCACTAAAAACAAATAAACACAACCAATAAATACACACCAACGTAAACCACACACCAATAAAATACACACCACTAAACACACCAAAACACACCACTAAATACACACCACTAAACCACACACCAATAAAAACACACCACTAAAATACACACCACTAAAAACCACACCACTAAACACACATAAACCAACCACAATCACACAAAATACACACACCACTAAAATACACACCACTAAAATACACACATAAAAACACCACAAACACCACTAAAACACACACACCACCTAAAATACACACCACTAAAATACACACCACTAAAATACACACCACTAAAATACACCATACCACCACTAAATACACACCACTAAAAATCACACCACTAAAATACACACCACTAAAATACACACCACTAAAATACACACCACTAAACCACACACCACTAAACCAACTAACACACCACTAAAATACACACCACTAAAATAACACACCACTAAAATACACAATAAACACACCACTAAAAATAACAACACCACTAAACCACACCACCACTAAAATACACACCACTAAAACACACATAACACACCACTAAAATACACACCACTAAAATACACACCATAAAATACACACAAGTAAACACACACCACTAAATACCAAATAAACCACACACCACTAAAATACACACCACTAAAACACACACCACTAAAATACACACCACTAAAATACACACCAATAAAATACCCAAAACACCACTAAAATACACACCACTAAAAACACACCACTAAAATACACACCACTAAACACACATAAACACCCACTAAAATACACACCACTAAAACCACACACCACTAAAATACACACCACTAAAATACACACCACTAAAATACACACAAGTAAACACACACCACTAAAACCCACGCAACCACTAAAATACACACACTAAACCAACACACCACTAAAACACACCACAAATACACACCACTAAATACACACAAGTAAACCAACACCCACTAAAATACACACCACTAAAATACACACCACTAAAATAACACACCACTAAACCACACACCACTAAAATACACACCACTAAAACTACACACATAAACACACACCACTAAAATACACACCACTAAAATACACACCACTAAAATACACACCACTAAAATACACACCACTAAAATACACACCACTAAAATACACACCACTAAAATACACACAAGTAAACCACACACCACTAAAATACACACCACTAAAATACACACCACTAAAATACACACCACTAAAATACACACCACTAAAATACACACAAGTAAACCACACACCACTAAAATACACACCACTAAAATACACACCACTAAAATACACACCACTAAACACACACCACAACTCAAAATACACACCCCTAAACCACACCACTAAAATACACACCACTAAACCACACACCACTAAAATACACACCCCTAAACACACACCACTAAAATACACACCACTAAAATACACACCACGTAAATACACACCACTAAAATACACACCACTAAAATACACACAAGTAAAACCACACACCACTAAAATACACACCACTAAAATACACACAAAAAACCACACTAAACCACTAATAAACCACACACACACTAAAATACACACCACTAAACCACACACCACTAAAACCACACACCACTAAAATACACACCACTAAAATACACACACACTAAAATACACACCACTAAAATACACACAATAACACGTAAACCACCACAAATACACCACTAAAATACACACCACTAAAATACACACAATAAACCACACACCACTAAAAACCACCACCACTAAAATACACACCACTAAAATACACACCACTAAAATACACACAAGTAAACCACACACCACTAAAATACACACCACTAAACCACACACCACTAAAATACACACCACTAAAATACACACCACTAAAATACACACCACTAAAATACACACCACTAAAATACACACCACTAAAATACACACCACTAAACCACACACCACTAAAATACACACCACTAAAATACACACCACTAAAATACACACACTAAACCACACACCACTAAACCACACACCACTAAAATACACACCACTAAAATACAACACACCACTAAACCACGCACCACTAAAATACACACAAGTAAACCACACACCATTAAAATACACACCACTAAAATACACACAAGTAAACCACACACCACTAAAATACACACCACTAAACCACACACCACTAAAATACACACCACTAAACCACACACCACTAAAATACACACCACTAATATTAATCACCCAAACCACAACACTGAAACACACACCATAAAATACATACACTAAAATACACACAAGTAAACTACACACCATCTAAACGACACACACTAAAATGACACACTATAAATAAACAAGTAAACCAAACACTAAAATACACACAAGTAAACCACACACCACTAAACCACACACCACTAAAATACACACCACTAAAATACACACAAGTAAACCACACACCACTAAAATACTACATACCACTAAAGACACATTACTAAAGCTCACACAAGTAAAGCACATACCACTAAAATACTATTATATTTAAGATTATGATGTTATATCCTTCCAGATGCCGCCCGCCACGCTGGAGACCTTCCTCACGCAGGTGGAAAATGGTTATTGCAAGTACAAGAACCCTTACCACAACAACGTGCATGCGGCGGATGTGCTACAGACCATGCACTATATGCTGTCACAGACTGGCCTGATGGTAAGTGAGAGCGAGAGAGAGAGAGAGAGAGAGTATATCTGATATTACTTTGTTTTTCTGTATCCTTCAGGTAATTTATCCTTACCTATCTCATCGAATATATTTGATCAATCCAAGTCATTTGCTTCATTGAACTTGGCTGGTAAATTGAGAATCAACAGTGATATTGATTTTACGTCTTGCATTTAACAATTTTTCTTGCGCTGCTGATGTCTCACCCCGAAAATTTACTTTATGACCAGACTCCTAACATTGAAGGGAAAGTCAACATAATATAGCTTTGAATAAAAACCAAAGCACTTATCAATGAATTAAACATAACCAGATTTAACAGTCAATAGGATATCAAAACAACAAATAATGCCACAAGCCCTGCCTGCCTTCCCCCAGAACTGGCTCAACGACGTGGAGATCCTTGCCACCCTGATGGCCGCGCTGGTCCACGACTTTGAGCACACCGGCACCACCAACAACTTCCACGTCATGTCCGGGTCCGAGACGGCCATCCTCTACAATGACCGAGCCGTGCTTGAAAACCATCACATCTGTGCTGCATTCAGGTACAGTGAGGAATAAGAAGATTACATAATCAGGGGCGAGATGTTAAGGACTTAAATCTTATCAATATTTAATTCAGAATCTCTCATACAGTAATTCTATACCAGCTCTATGTTCTTATGCACTCTCTTTTTTCATGAACTAACCTAATGCATTTGTCATACTTGTACATCATTTACAGAACTTTTCCATCGTTGATTCCAGTTTCCATGCATAATTTTCATTTTATCATTTAAATCTTGCATCACGGGCTTGCATTTGGCATGTTCTGATTTAAGAATTCTTATTTGGTGACCCCAATTAATTGCTACCCTAACGCAGTGACCAAGCACAGCCTTGCATCAACCCTCGCCCTCACATGCTCACTGTTTGGTCATATGTGATTGATCTTATGTATGTAATGATAAATAATAGTGGTATAATAATGATAAATAATAATGAGGTAATGGAGGATGTTGACGATGTAGCTAGCATGATATGTATATGAGTTGGATGTTTTGTCATTCCTAGGAGAAGAGTTAAGTCTCATCAATTTCTCCTTTTTTATAAGTATTTCATACATTTTGTCCAGGTTTAGAAGCATGGCCTATATATGCACTGAGTATATCATCGTCATGCTATTCCCTCTCTTGCACTAGAAAGGTGCTCTTGACATAAGAAATGGAAACTATAGGTCTACCATGGAAAGAATTCTCAGTGCTATGGAAATGAAAACACAAAATTATCTTGGTTTTATATACAAGGTTTATCATCAGGTTTGGGTATATAGATCACCAATTCTCTTCATATTCATTATTACTCTTTTAATGCATTAGATTGATATTGGATTATCATCAGATATTTTACTTCATGTTCATTTATCTGTATCATGGTAAATATATAGATACAATACTATAAGAACTGTATAATTTTTCTATGTGTAGTGCTACTTATAGTAATGGGCAGTATGTTCAGAACAGACCTTATCACACCTTTATTTGTGCAGGCTGCTGCGTGCCGAGGAACACAACGTGCTGGTGAACCTGTCGCGTGAGGAGTACCGAGAGTTCAGGTCCTTGGTGATTGAAATGGTGTTGGCCACCGACATGTCCTCTCACTTCCAGCAGATCAAAGCCATGAAGGCCATGCTGGCCCTGCAGGATAACAGGTGGGTGCCAGGCCGCTGTGTGTGTGTCTTTGCTAGGGTGGAGCTATGTATTTGCATACCAGGTATTTGCTATGTGTGGATGAAGGGGGAGTTGTAGCCTTAATTCTTTATTATAAGGGATAGTAAAACTTTGAAAGGCATCTAGCAAACCCAACTTTATCAAAGACTGGAGCAGGGAGGACTAATTACATGTAGTACTGTAACTTGCTATAGTTTGTGGAGACGCCAACATAGGCTTGACTGCTGTCTCTTTTCATCTTGGTATGTGCTCGCACTTTGTTTTTGTGTGTGCAGCTTGTACATACTGTTCTGCATATGCAAAGGTGGTCTCCACTATTATGATGTAAAGATATAGGGACACAAACTTTTTTGGCGAGTAACTTTTTATCCTTTTTCTTTCCCCCTTGTACAGTAGTAGCAGACACCTTAATTGCCTGCCAATGCAATTGTTGAACTCTGTTCCCCTTGAATCATTTTGTTACTGTTTGTTCCTCTTGACAAGGAACACCATAATGCATGAAGTACCCAAGCCACGACCACTCAAGTTATCAAGATTTAGTTTTCATTTCAGGATGTCAAGATAGCATTGCTTATTCATTGTAACATTCTTTAAGAAGGAAATGCAATCCTACCCTTCACTTCGCCCCATTAAATGCTCCCCATATCTTAATTCCATCTGGATGTTTCAAGGGCTTCTGTATCAATCTTAGATGAAATCTGCTGAACCCAGATGGCCTCCTGACACAGGTTGTGGTGCTTCCAGTGTGTGGATTCTTGTCACTCCAAATTACTTTTCACCAATCTTCTGGACTTCCCTAATGAGTGCCTTGCTTTACAGCTTGGACAAATCCAAAGCACTGTCCCTCGTTCTCCACTGCTGTGATATCTCTCACCCAAGCAAAAACTGGGTGTTACATGAACGGTGGACCACGCAGCTCCTGGAGGAGTTTTTCCGCCAAGGTGACAAGGAGAGGGAGCTGGGTCTGCCCTACTCCCCACTGTGCGACCGAAACAACACGCTGGTGGCTGAAAGTCAAATTGGTGGGTGGCCTTCTCCCCTGTCTTACCTTGATGTATCTTGTGAATCAAAAGACATCTGAACCAACATGAAGAGTGATTGAATAGCAGAATGTTGGCATTTTTAGATTTGTATACATCAGCACATTTATAAGATCATGTTCCGTCCAGGTTTCATTGACTTCATCGTTGATCCGAGTCTTAGCGTGTGTGGTGACCTGCTGGACAAGGTAGCGTCACTCTCTGTTCCCCCCTCCACGCCCACCATTGCGGAGGAACCCCACAATGGTGAGTGCCTTCTTGCTTGAGTGCCTTGCCTTCAGCACTTTCTATAGTGATGGAATAAGATGGTTGCTACATTGATCCTTGTTTAACTTTTCTGTTGGTTTTGTCAGGGAATCTATTTTGATATTACTTTTTAATGTCGTGTTGTGAATTTATGAAGTTTAATCATTCGTTAGTATTCCACAGCGTGCAATGAGGAGGGAACAATCTAGACCCAAGAAAAGTTTTTAGTCATAAGGCAATGCAAAGACTACTGTATACAGTAGTCTTTGGACAATGGTATGCATGGAAGGATTTGAACCATTTAAAGCGTGAGTGTTGTTACAGAGCCGGGCGGCCCCATCAAGCGGCCGGTGCGTCCAGGGGGCGTGGTCGGCGTGGAGGTGCGGCGGCCGTGGCAGGACTGTCTGGCCGCCAACAAGGCACGCTGGAAGGAGCGAGCCATGAAAGGTGACTGATCAACATTTTATAATTTTATGTTTTTGTTGTATTTTTGTTTTGTTTTTTTACATCACAAAGGACTGGCCAAGGCCAAAAAAAGAGAAGTAACAAAAAGCCCGCTTAGCTGCCAGTCCCTATAAAGGAGACAGTAAGAGGATATAAAAAGGGGTTGGGCCAATTTAGTTGTTCGGTTAGTTAGTGGGCCAATTTTAGTTACAATAGTGTATGACACATCTTTACTTAAGATGCTCTTATTTCAAAGGCAAATCTCAGGAAAAGTTAGTTATTTACATAAATTTAATGTCACTAAAAGTACATGCACATACTACACAATAAGAGAATCATTCTTTCTCATACTGGCTGCACACTTTTAAGAAGAAAAAAAAAGGTAGCTTCTAATATTAATAATTTTTATCATTTTGAAAGGTTCCATGCTTTTATGGTTAAGCATTTTTCACATGATGGCAGTTACCAAAGTCCACAGTTATGGTGTGCAGCCTCTCTCTTGAATGCTGTGGCTCCTGCATCCATTGTTGTGTTGAAATATTATCAGTATTTGTCGGTCTTCAGCATCCTACAGAGCAGAATCATACCGTATTTTTTTTGTTATTACAAACATCAGTACTGTATGTAAAGATATGGGACAACACTAATACATGAGAGGAAACAATTACGCGATACATCTTTAAGTTAGCATCTTAATGTAAGCCACTTTCTGAGTCAACGAGTTAAAGTATCAGGTATTTAGAAGTGTTGATTTGTTTCCTCAGATGCTGAGATTCGAGCAGAGATGGCTCTTATGAATGAGAAGGTTAACGGTGAGTCTGGTGAGGGTGAGGAGGATGGTCCTGAGGATGCCATTGAAGAAGAGGAGGAGGGGGAGGGGGTTAAGGGGGAACCAAGTAATGAGGAAAATGGTGAGTAAACAGTTACTTTTGAAAGCTTTGGCGGGATTTTTCGAGAATACAAACTTTACATATTACAGTATTTGTATTTTTTCTGTCTCTGGAAAATTACATGATTGTTATGATAATTGTTTTCAAAGATGTTCATATATATATATATATATATATATATATATATATATATATATATATATATATATATATATATATATATATATATATATATATATATATATATATATATATATATATATATATATATATATATATATATATATATATATATATATATATATATATATACGTATATATATATATATATACTATATTACTTATAAATATATAATTTCCAGAGTATATTAATGTACAGCTCTTTGGAGTCTTAGAGTGACACATTGTTTTTAGATTATGATGTTGATTTGCAGCTTGTAGAGATCTCATCAGTGTAACAATGAATTGCACTTAGAAAAAAGTATAGCATGTTGGAGTTGCAAGACTAATTTTGTCAACATTCTTATATTGTGATCTAAGGAAAACTTGACTGTGATGGAAATTTTTCAGAGTAACTTTCCAAGGCCTCCTCTCTCACACTCCTTCATGTCTCTACCATGGATGATTTTCAACTGTAGGTCTTCTGTAGATGCTCTGTTGTAGCTGACCTCAAGTTTTTAAGACTTTACCTTCGAAGTCAGCACAAAATCTGTTTTACAGTTAGAAAGTAGAATACATATATGTGCACTTATCTCTAGCCTTTTTTTTCAATACTTACGTTTAAGTGACTTCCCACAAGTGAGGGTCAGCCAGAGCCGTGATGGGTGAAGGGGCGACTCATGCCCCTCTCGGGTACAAATTTATTTTCCCTCGCAAAATTTATGTGCAGATTGGTGCTGAAAATGTGTGACTCCAGTCCCTTAGAAGTGTTTATTTATTTTGGTAGTTCCTCTATAAATGATGCCTTGACTGTGCCAGGTAAGAACTAGGTATCCAAGGCAATCAAGTGTTAGGTTAATTTTTAAGAACGTGATTCCCTTTGTTCATGTGTCAAAGTAGGCTACACAGAATGGTGTTGCTGACAAGTGACAACCTTTTAGGATGATGTAAACCATCCTTACATGACCAGGCTAATAGTACCTGCAGCGTCATCCTGGCCTGGCCGCGTTCTTTGTGTACTGCACCACATGGAAAATAACACATGCAAATTATGTTTCTAGAAATTGTAATTAAGAAGCATGTAGTAATGATTAGTAGTAATGCTTGATTAGATCATGGACAAAATGAAGTGTGTTGTCATTCATCTTTAGGAATGAAGAATGCCATGAAAGGAATGCATGTATGTATACAGTT
The DNA here is from genome assembly GCA_016584305.1 of Chionoecetes opilio. NCBI lineage: Eukaryota > Metazoa > Arthropoda > Malacostraca > Decapoda > Majidae > Chionoecetes > Chionoecetes opilio. The sequence continues at coordinate 185,258 of JACEEZ010001340.1, forward strand.
TAGTACAGGCTCAGGACACGCATAACTGAAGACTAGAAGTATACTGGCATAGTTTGAAATACTTTTCTCTTGAAACTTTGGAACATTGTTCCAATCAACATTGTTCAAAATCAACCCGAGCACATGTGCATACGTATAGTCATATTTTGTTAATTGACAGTTAGCTTATTAGATATATTCCCTAATGAAAGAAATGCATTTTTATATGTACAAGGGGGGGATAGGAAAACATTCAAATTGAATTTCCTACTGAATTCAGAATCACAGTAGATAGCATAGTTTTGTTGAAGTAAATACAGATGTTGCTGCTTAGAGTAAATCTGGGATAACGTTTATGCTCTTGGCTGATCAGCTGTGTGTGGTAGTGAGGGCAAGCGGGTATCTGAGCGCCAGGACTGGGGGTTCCCTTCTAGGGGCGGGGCAGACATTCCTTCAGGGAGGCTCTCATTGTCACTCTGCCTCGGTCATCCCAACACTGAAGAAGAGTGATCATGGAAGCTTTCTATTCTCTATGTATTCATCTCAAACTCATCCATAGGTAATAATTTCAATAGTTTTTATCATTTTTAATGGTATTGTTCCTTCATCTTTGTTTGAGATAGAATTAGTCTCATGGACAACCCTTGTCCAGCAGGTGTGTGTGTGTCTGTTTGTGAATGTGTGTGTGTGTGTGTGTGTGTGTGTATGTGTATGTGTGTGTGTGTGTTTTTACCTAGTTGTATTTTTACAGAATTGAATCAAGCTTGTTATGTCGTGTGTACGTGCATGCAGTGTGTGTTTGTGTGTGTATGAGTACAGGAGTGGGTTTGTGGGGGGGACATGTAGGCACAGACGCAGACGTGGGTGAAAACTACCTCAAGTGTAAAGCACAAGAAAAAAAGAACAATGAAAAAAATGCACCAAATTGGGGGACAAAATATTAAGTATTTCCCTCAGCCAACTATTTCATAGCTTTATCATTTGAACTTGATTATCATTAATGCAGTTTCACAGTGTGGGGTATCCAGTGGATTTATCGATGAATATCACTGCTCAGTAATTTCTTAATTCCAGAGGCATTTTCCAATCAATGCTTCATAATGTTATCATACAGGCACAATAACATTCCCTCAAACTAAGGATTGCCTTGCTACTTACATTGGAGAAATGTAATATACATGCAGCTCCCGTAGCCTGTATGTATGCGTCTTTGTGCCCTTTGTCAAGCAAACTAAGAGGGTAAAACTATAGTCATAGTACTAACATGGACATAACATTATGGAAGGGCATGTTATTCTTGAAGGAGCTCAGCAGTAGTGGTTGTAGCGCACACATCCATGACGGCATAGGAGACACATTAGCCAAGACTTTGTAAAGGGATGAAAATAATGGCACCTTCAAAGTGTATCGTGACATAAATATTGAATATGCAGGGTAAATGGCCTTGCAAAAATATTATAATGATCTGCAATCAAGACGTGAAGATAAAACTAGAGTCAAATGTCATAGACCGAAACCCTAGGAAGCCTCTGATAGTCCCTGCAGTGGGAAAAGAGTGGCTGGTAAGGGGGTTGAGAGAAAGTATAATGGAATGAATTGTGTTGTGTTATTGGGGATCAAATGCATAAGAACATAAGAAAATAAGGAAGCTACAAGAGGCCGCGAGACCTACACGTGGTAGATCCTGTTACTACTACAATACTCTTTAAGATAATTTAGTACATGGGAAGATGCCAATTTTGTAAAGCACAGTTATAGAAAGTTACTTCAGGTGTACTTGACCGATACTGTTGTCTCAGGTAGGAACTGGTTACATAGTCAGCAAGAAACATGTGTCTGACTGGTAATAAGATTATAAACTATCAATGAGGTAATGATGAATTCACAAATCCATTTATGAAATCTTAAGATTGATGAGAATAGACAGCATAATTGTATCATCAACATTACAAACTAAATGAGATCTCAAATTTCCTGCAGTTTCCAAGACGTGTGTTATATGTTGTGGCGGGGATATTGGTAAGAAATGGTACTTTATAGTCATATTCACTATCATGTTTTGGCATATTTTTCCTTGATGAATTTGCATGAATTAGTGGGTATAAGTTAAGGTTATAGAAGGAAATTTTCTTGTTAAAACTAAATTATATAAGTGATAGAAAGTTCTATTATATCTGTACCAGTCTTAGTTTTAAATTTTCATCCCATTGGAAAATCGTGTTTGTTGTGTTGCCTTGCCAGCCTCCCTGTTGCCCTGGTTGCTTGACACAGTGGTTGGGGGACTACTGTGTGCCTATGTTTCCACCTCAGTTACCAAAAGGATTATGGTAGTCCTGAACAGGTCTGCATATGGCTCTTCCTTCAAACAGTTAGAATGTGGCATTGGCTATATTCAGGCGTTTCTTTCACTTCATGACTTACTTTTCATGTTTCTTACGGGGTGGCTCAGGCATTATATGGCATTTACTACATGAGCTACAGTGTCACATGTGCCTCTTACTAAATATTCATTGTCAAAACTGTTTGTTCTTACTGACTTGTTTAACATCATCTTCAACACCATTTATCCGATGCATTTGATCCGCTCCTTGTCATGAAGACCTTTGCATTTATTTACAGACAGTCTAGCTGTGTCAGCAATCTATGGACGTTATATCATGATATGGTAATAGTTGTCATTGGGTGAATTAATGTTAATACCAGCCATTAAATTGGACATGAACAGTGTGACCTATTACGAGTATGTTATTGGGTAGCCCTACATATGCTAATATGAGTGAATAATTTGTATTCATGTTAAGCAAGTAGTACATTTTCATAATATTCAAGATTCCATCCATCATTACAATAGCTGGCCTATAGCAGTATAGTATATATACATGCACACATATATATATATATATTATATATATATATATATATATATATATATATATATATATATATATATATATATATATATATATATATATATAATATATATATATAATATTATATATATACCTATATATATATAATTTATTCGTATATATATGATATATTATATATATATTATATAATTAATATATATATAAATATAATGTATTAGTGATGGACAAATGTCTATTTTTCGTATTCGCGAATTTCAAATGCGAATTTGGTTTATATTCGCCGAATGCGATTGCGAATATATTAACATTTCAAGTAATACACTATTTTGATATCATAAGGTAGCTGAAATATTTTGTATGTATTGTAAATTCCATTCAATTTTCTATGTTGCCAGGTTGCGGGATGAGGACCCACTCCTACCCGAATACTTACATGATAATATCTTACTTGACTAATTATTATTGCATACACTTTGCAATAAATATCACTAGGGATAATCTCGAAATAATCCCAAACGACACCGCTATGACTGGACGTCATACGCCGTAGGCTGCTGCAACACTGTTCTCTTTCAAAGAAAGTTGATTGTGCTCGTGGGTGACAGAGAAGATGCTTAATTACTGCAGTATAGCGCACGAGGCAATGAGTTGAGTTCAGTAACCGTGACCTTGAGAGTAGCGCTGCTATATACCTGTTGAAGGTGGAATATGGAGTTACTGTTTAAGGGACTATGCCTTGGGCTACATACGCCTCCTCACCCAATTCTTGTAACTAACGCTCGCTTAACTTTTAATATATTATATGTTCCCTGCTTGTGTAATATTATGTTCACTTGTTATTTTTTTGTTTTTTTTGTAAGTTTATTGATTTGGGCAAAATATTCGCCTATTCGCAAACAACTACGAGTGGGAGTGCGAATGCGAATACGAAAATTGAAAAAATATGCGAATATTCGCAATTGCGAATGCGAATATTCGGTCCATCACTAATATATATATATATATATATATAAATATATATATATATATATATATATATATATATATATATATATAATATATATATATATATATATATAATATATATATATATATATATATATATATATATATTATATATATATATATATATAATATATATATATATATATATATATACATACATACATTCACACTTAGAGGTATATGTATGGTATAGTGTAGATCAATGTGTCAGCTTAGTGTGTGGGTGTGTAGGCTGCACGTGTGTGACTAGCCAGGCGTGGGGGATGCTGCTGATGGCCCAGACTCTGATCCTTCCTGCCTTCATTTTTTCTATCAATTTATTTTTTACTTAATTATTTTTGTGTGTGTGTTAGCGATGAAAATTACTTTGTTAACATTGAACAAGCACAAAGTATTTTCCTCCATTCCCTGCTCAGTGAGGGACAAAGATTATTCTGGAACATGTGTGCATTCTTGGAAACAGTTTGGCAATGCTGGGCAAACATCAGTGTGAGGTTTGTGAGACTTGCTTCATACATAACTGTTGCTAATGTAGCGGCCCATGGCATCATCCCCCACCTACATTACACTGTTGCTCGTGTCATTCAGAACATTATACAGTGAATGAGTCAAGCACAATTTAAGGCACAAAGTAAATAGCAATGTTCAGGTAGTGCTGGTGTGTTAGTTGTATCCCTGCATAGTCATTAACGCGTTGGGCAGATAGGCAGACGAGTGCATAGCGGTTTGCTTATATGCATGTGTATGTGTTGCTTTCAGTGGCATATCATAATTTTAGCTATAATACTCCCCTTTTATGTCATTGTGTATTGTGGTGTGTATGTGTATATGATATTATATGCCTGTGTAATAATTGATAGTCATGTACAGTGGGTGTCAAAATGTGGCATCTCATGAAAGGAGCGGATAGTTGTAGGTTTCTGGTGTTTAAGATAAAATACTGTTATGCTGTATCAGTGTCATGTGGCATTTTTCAATGCAATTTTGATAATTTTTAACATTAAGACAAGAATATCTGATAAACTGTATAGGATATGATGACTATCATTTGAAAAGTTACATCATTGTTTGATTTGTCAAAGGTTTTGATTACCAGGAGGAATCACGCCTCTTATCTAATTCAGTTTGCACATTACTAGATCATTGCAATTTCGTGGAACGAACATTTAGAGACATACAAATTCATCAGTTAATTTCTTATTAGCCTCATTAAAGATGAACAGTGACTAACCATGCATTTGAAAATTAAATCACAGTTGAAAAATAGTTCTGAACTTGTCTTTTGAAGCATCAAAAATATAGTCGACTGTATAAACATTGAATTATTACCATATCTATCTCATGCCACAACATTACTTACCTGTCTCCTCCTCCTCAATAGTAATGACAAGGAAATGCAGGTCATTGTACATCCTGTTGAGAAAAATGGCATCATGAAGGGAGCAGTAAAGTGTAATTTAATGAACAAATGGGATGAAAAAGGCTGTTGTTGACATAAAGCTTTGTAACACAGGGGACCTTACAAAGTCTCGAGGGGTTCTTGCTGTATATTGAAGTACGTAATTGAATGAAAAAAGAGAAGATCATTAAAGAAACGGTAGTGTTAGCCAGTGTTCCATTTTGAACATGGGTTGGAAAATCCTTCTGTAGAGAATTTAGAATATTGGAACTTCCAAATATTTTGCAATACATGCAGAATTAAGTCACTCAGGCCTGCTACCTGGAGCATATTCAGATGAGATTTATAACGTACCTTACAGATCGAAAATGTATCAAACATTAACGGCGCTTTATTTTCATGTTTTTTATTATGAATATTATTTTTTTTATTATTATTGTTTTTTATTACTCATCTCATTATACAATCTCATTATCATTAATATTGCTGTTATTATTGAAAATAAATATGTGGATTGTCTTGATAATAAACTGTGATCCATACTTGAAGTAGCCGACTCACACACACACACACACACAAACACACACACACACACACACACACACACACACACACACACACACACACACACACACACACACACACACACACACACACACACACACACACACACACACACACACACACACACATGTATGAAGAGACCTTAGGCTTAGAGAAACAATTCAAGATGATTTATCATCAGAAAAAATAAAACATAAATAGGATAAATGTTTCTACATATAAACTTCCAATGGACATCAGCACGGCCTTTGTTTACTTGAATGAAGATGTTTACAGAGTTGATTGGCCATGATCCACCTTAGATGAGAAAGTGTTATGGTGGTGTAATCTCCATGTGAGAAGAAAGATCGAGAGAATACAAAGAGCAGCCACAAAGATTGTTCCTCGGCGAGCAGATATGACATAGGAAGAGACATTGGAGAAATTAAGATCGCCATTATTTGAACAAAAAGAGAAAGAGCAAACTAGTAGTGCAAATAGCAATGTCGGGATTAGAGAGAATTGACAACGAAGACATGTTTATGAGGGACATAGAAGCTACAAGAGGACACACAAACACACATTTTTTAATTCATCATTACCTCCAGGACTATCCTATCAAGATTTTCAGCAGTACACGGCAGTACCATTGGCTGTAGAACTTTCGTGAAATATGTTGTCTCCAATATCCACCTAGTAGCCTACATAATGGCATTTGTGGTGTGTAATTCACCCATGGTTCTTGTCCACGCGACCCGGACTCGCTATCGCCAGTTTCATCTTCCCAGAGTGAGCTTGCAGCTCCTAGTGACCGATCTTTGGGTAATGCTGGGACCTCGCACACCACACATCCCCATCCCCTTCCTCAAGGGAAACAGTAACCGCTCAAATTTATCAGCATAAAATCCCCGGGAACGAGCGAGGATTCGAACCGGCTGACCACAAATGGTGTGCCATGCTCTTATATTCCACTGGACCATCGTGGCGTGTGTGTAAGTGTGTGTGTGTGTTATTCACCCACTGTCTTGACCAAGGGCTGGACCAAAGACTACTCTATACTGGACTTGCTACTCTTGCCCCGCGCCAACCCCCCCATGACCAGTGGAGGCCAGTTTTGCGATTCCTGACATTTTCGAACATCACCCCCATTTCCCTTCCTATGGTTTATCAGTATAAATGATACACTGTTATCTTCGTAAATGTTTGTTCTATAATGTTATCAAATAAAAAACAGTAAAATACACTAAAGAAATGCCATTATAAGAGAGTGAAGAAATATGCATGAACTAAATATTCACTTAAACTCTTCGCCATTTAATATATTGCGAGAAAACATTTTAGATGAAACATATCAATAGAAGCGGATTTTCATTAGCTTTCCATTGATATATTTAGTTTTCTGATAAATGAATTACCACCATGCATAAATTAGCGTTAACTAAAAAAATAACATCATCAATCGGATCGGCAAGTAAAAAAGTGTTCCATGAATACAGTAGACTGGTTTATCAGTATAAATGATACACTGTTATCTTCGTAAATGATTGTTCTATAATATTATCAAATAAAAAACTGTAAAATACAAAAAAAAAATGCCATTATGAGACTGAAGAAATATGCATGAACTTAATATTCACTTAAACTTCGCCATTTAATATTTTGCGTGAAGACTTTTTACATGCAACATATCAATAGAAGCGGAATTTTATTAGCTTTCCATTGATATTTTTCGTTTTCTGATAAATTAATTAGAACCATGCATAAATTAGCGTTAACTAAATAAATGACATAATCAATCTGGTAATTTTCCTGATTGATGAGGTTATTTATTTAGTCAACGCTAATTTATGTATGGTTCTAATTCATTTATCAGAAAACGAAAAATATCAATGGAAAGCTAATAAAATTCCGCTTTTATTGATATGTTTCATGTAAAAAAAATTCTCGCAAAATATTAATATTAATATAGTTCATGCATATTTCTTCACTCTCATAATGGCATTTCTTTATTGTATTTTACAGTTTTTTATTTGATAATATTATAGAACAAACATTTACGAAGATAACAGTATATCATTTATACTGTTAAACCATAGGAAGGGAAATGGGAGTGATGTTCGAAAAAGTCAGGAATCGCAAAACTGGCCTCCACTGGAAATATCCCAAAATGAGTAGCAAGTCCAGTACAGTATACAGTAGTCTTTGGCTGGACTTATGATCGCCAGCTATTGTCCTCCCGGAAAGAGCTCAGAGCTCAGAAAGGTCGAGGTATAGGTAAGGGTGGGAGCTCAAACACCACACACTCCATCTCCCTGCTCAAGGGGGACTTATTACCTGCTTGTCGGTGAAAAACCTTAGCAGCCTTGAGTTTGGAACAAAACCACAGCCTGAACACTGGCAGACAAGGACGTTATCCACTGAGCTACGCAGCATTGCAGCTCAGTGGTGGGTGGCCGTAAGATGGATGCAATGGAGATCCTTGGCTAGCTGATCCATGTATGTTAGTGTGCGTATGTCTGTGTGTGTGTGTGTGTGTGTGTCTGTAAGATAAGTAATGTTTCAGTATGTACGTGCGTGCTGTTTAAAGGGGCATCTCAGGCTGCCTTCACGTAAAGATGTGTTGGTAGCATTCATATGTATGTTATACTTGATATTATTTTCATAGTTTTCTTAATGTGAAAGCAAAGCAGAAAGTACACATGTGCTTAATCCCATTGAATCTTTGGCTCCACTGTCTGCTGGCATGGAAGGTGGTGTTGGTGCAGAGCAGGGAAGCACACTGAGTTGTGTACAGATCTCCAAGGTTTTATTTTACTGTGGTATCACAGAAGGTTTTTTTCCATGCATTGGAGTTACTTATGAAAATGAATTAGAGTTTTACTGTTGTAGCCAGTTTATGCTGTGATAGTATGGGGGTTTTAAATTTTTGAGTAAGCATTGTATGAAATCATTCATAGAAATTTTATATGTTTTTGAAAAATTCTGATGTATATAATATCAATCAAAGTGAAGAGGACATTCAGATGGTCTATATGATTTCTTTTTCTAATATCAATTACATTTTTTGGTCGTCTTGAGTGTATTTTAAAAGAGGTTGGATGTGTACATATTATGACTAATGTAAAGTTATTAAAACGTGCAAACAATATGTAGCAGAAATATCAAGGCATAGCAAGTAGCATCTTGTCTGCATTTGCTTAGTGTGTGATGGCAAACCTAGAGATACCATAATGATGTACTATTCTTTATCAGGAACAAAGGAAACACCAAGTGGGTTGATTTGTTGCTTCCTGTGTTAAGCTTTATAGTCTGTCTGAAGTGTGCTGACTCATTTAGCTCTACTGGTTCCTTTCAGACATGCCTGTATGGCTGAGGGAGGGAGAATAGAGCTAATCAAAGCACACCACAGATTAATTTTCTTATGTACCTATATGTACATAGATAGGTATTTTGTGTGTGCACAGTTTTAATTTTATAACTTGACTGTTTTCGAGTGTCGGTACATGTTGCATTTCATAATAAGACAAGTTGCACAGGGGAAGCAGGGGTGTCCAGGGGCGAGTGTCCAACACTATAGTCTATTTTTTTAACGAGGCAAAAAATCCTGACCCCTTGCTGCTTACTGACTGATATCTAATGCCAGGAGAAGGGAATAGTACGCTTCTTCTAAATTTCAGTTGTTGTATTTTATCATAGTTAACCATATTATCAAATAAACATAGGCATAATTTTTAGCATGAGACCTTATGGTAGAATGGAATTTTCGCCTCGTTAAAAAATAATAGACTAGTTCTTGGCAGTGGCCTGTATTTATTATCCTTATTGATCATTTTATATTTGTAAAGAAATTGACCCACAACAATGGCTATTTAGGCTTGGTCTTTTGTCTATAATATTTTGAATTAGCCATAATGTAGTACTGTATTTATTCAGAATATGGAAATCTGACACCTACTGAAAATACTCCATTACAAGCATAAGCATAACACCAATTTAGCAGTGGTTTCTGTAAGACATGCAAGAGAAAGCTTGATGGACGCACTTCATGTAGACACGCTGCAATGTTACTCAATCTGTTTACAAAATGTATCATTGAAATCCAAGAAAATCTGCGTTCCTTTTGTAGCTCTATATTTTCTGTCATAGTTCCCCTCAAGATTACGTTTGTGTCTCATTTCAAACACTTTAAAGGAGAAAATAATTTAAATTTTTTTCTGATCTGTGGTTATAGTAACTTAACCTTGAGACTCAGAATGGTTGGGTGGCATTAAAGTGAATGGAGTAGAGAACGTTTGCAAGCTGACCCAGGTATGTTACCGAAGGAGTCAAAGTCTTTATATTTGCTGTGGTGTCGTGTTAATCCTCATTAAGGGAGAGAAAGAGTCCTTGGTTTTAAGATGTCAATGTTACTCTGAAATATTGTTCATGGTTGAATATATCACTGCTATATGTCATCATTGTTGCCTGTGTCATGGTGTCATGTCATATCAACGTCAGATGTGTGGTTAAATGAAGCCAAGAGAAGGAAGACGTGGAGCTACAACATACTCCATCTTGCCGGGACAGGTTTGGGAAGGCCAACAGAGGACTGCACATGGGTGTGCCAGTACTTTGGTCCCTCTATTAGTCCAGGCTAGCATAATGAATCTGTTATTCATTCATTTACAGTAGGCCACGTCGTATATATGTTGAATTTATTGGGCAAAGTATGCATTTGAGAACAGAGATTAATGTATAGTTGTGTGGCATTGTGTGCCGTAAGCTTGTCATCACTCGGTTTTGTAAACATTGAAATTTTTGCTGTACAGTGAAAACTGTTATTTTTCTAGTGTTAACAGCTATAATGGGCCCAGTTTAGCAACAAGATGAGAGTTTATCACTCAATGTACTCATCTGTTACCCTTCTCATTCTTGTTGGCCCTGTGAGGTGGAGGTGCGGCGGCGTGCAGGGCCGCAGCCCGGCACGGGAGGCAAGGGGTCTCTGTACTTAAGGATGCTGTGAAAGGTCAATCCTGTCCATTTCTTATGTATTGTGTTTCTTGGCATTGCCTCGTTGTGAATTTTTAACCTCTTTATTATTAACAACATTAACATGTACTTCTGTATCTGTATCTCTTGAAAGGAATTCATGAAATGTCATTTTATAGCATGTCCTTCAGTACTTTGGCCTAATATGTGCCTATTATATAAATATATATATATAAATACATGAGCAGATATATTGTATTTAAAGATAATAAATACAGTCATCATATCTACCCTCCAGTAACATAGGCATAGATATATACAATATATCCATAGCGCTAACAATGTTGGCAGTGTTCAGTGAGTACCACTCATTACATATGTTGGCCAGAAGTTTGTAAATGTTTATGTTAGTGTTCTGGTGTGTCCAGCACATCCAAGTGGCTCCTCCACTATATAAGTGAACTTGTAGGTTGAGCCATCGTTACCACCTACCTACATGTATAAGTATTGGTGCTTTTTTTCAGTGTTATTCAAACAAAAGTGTCACGGGCCACGTGGCTGCCCACATTGTGCATTTTGTACCGGTGGTTGGATTGGCAGTGATTTTGTTATTTGAGCCACGTTCTTTTGTTCACATTATAACCTGTACCACTACTATAAGAACAAACACATATCGTTCTTCATGTTTGAAGTCACGTGTTCACCTTTTTGAGTTGCTCATTTAGAGAACAATATGGCTGTTTAGGAGGCTCACGCCACACTTATTGGCATGTTTTAACAAATGCATTGTTTTTATTGTTGTGAGAAGTATTTCCCGGTGTACTACTATTTGTATTATGGTATCATTTTTTAAGTTTGCGTGGTACTCCACGACTATTATTTGTCTCTCTTCTGAAAGAAAGTCCCTAGTCCATGGACAAATTAAAGTTTCAGTATGTATATATAAATTGACAAATATATCATTATATTAAATATAAAGTGCAGTTCATACACTTTCCATTATACCTACCTGTGTTGTGAAAAAAACAGCTAGAATGGCACGAGGAGAAAGAGGCACCAGCGCGTGAAAGTTGGCATGATGGAACCCTGGGTGGCGATGTTCTGTTCCACGCCAGAACATTGCAGGACACAGGGTGAATGCAAGGAACTAAAAGCCGGTGTATGGTCTGAGTCCCGCAGCAAAGTGTGGTATGGTTGCAAGACATGGTTGAGGATGAAACTGGAACATGTGATGCTAGGAGGTAAGAAGTATGGCAGAGAGAGAATGGAAATTACACGTGTGGTTTTGACTGAAATGGGTTGTAAATTAATGAAGTGGTTGAAAGGACAGGGAGAGAATGGATGATGTTGCTGATGAGACTGTAGTGACTCTGTGAGACAAGTGGACGGATGATTGAGGCAGTGAAGTGAGTTTTTGGACACAATGTGGTATATGTGGAATATAGAATAGATCTGCATGTGTGTATGTGATTTTGTTTGGTTTTTCTTTTGTTTTTCATCTACAGGGCAGCTGGTTTAAGGGACTATGAAGATAGAGAGACTGATGTAATAAAGACAGTAATAAGCAAGGATATTAGAAAGACTCTTATATATCCTTGGTAATAGCAAAGACACTACAACTGTTGTAGAAATGTCTTTGGTAATAGAAGGTCGAGACTCGAGCTCAAGCCTCAAACTCGCGGCTCATGTGTTGACACTTGACAGCTCCAGCAGACCCGTGGAGATGGCCTTCTTGGATAATGCCTCTTTTTGATAGTTTCTTCGGTTTGCAGGCAACATCGGAGGCTCAAGAGGGGTAAGTAGGGGTGTGTGGCTACATGTTGAAGTTGAAAACAGGTGATATTATCGTTGTTATTAGGGGTGAGAGGAAAGACATTTTGGTATTACTTAGGTCATGTATGTGTAGTAGTATTACAGCAACTACGCGTGGACGTCCACCAACTCGTGGATCTTCCTGCAGTTATCATGGTCATACTTTGGAAAGTCCGCATTTGAAAAGCGCTGTTTCGCCAGCCACCGAGAAGGATCGTACGGCTAGCTGCCTCTGCCGTATCTTTAGACAATTATAACAGGAATACGGCCGCCGTAGTTCTAGCTTTTGCGCATACCGTAGATAATTCTATAGTCGCCACGGTGCACTAATGTCGCCAGGCGCCATATATTACGAATTATAGCATCACTACTGATTTGTATGCATCTGAAGATGATAAACAGTAGTTTATATCATGACTATAATCTACCCTGTTTCAGTGTTGTTTTATGCCTTGTATCTGCAAGTATATACGGTTTCAAATTTCGCTATTCGTTTTTTTTTCCGGGCGACGACGACGGCGGGAGGACACTCAGAAACACTAGCTGGCGATCTTAGTGTTGGTCGCCACTCGGGGGATATTTTTGGTATTATTTTACACTAGGACCGAAATTTCCTACATAATTGGGAGTGTGGTTTCTGTATACCTTATTGGATTCTAGGAAACATTCTCTCTATGAGCTTCCGTCGCAAATAATTACTTTTGGAGATATGACATGTTGTTCATAGGGAGGTGAGAGGCAAGTGTACCTATATGGGCCTCTCACTCTTCTTCCTCTTGTGACCTGCATCGCCTTCTTCCCTTGCCGCGGACACTTTTTTAATGCAGATTTGGCTTCAGTTAGGAGGTTAAAATGTGGGATTGGGTTAGGTTAGGTTAGTGCAGGGGTCCCCAACCCGCAGAGTACTGCGGGCTGCATCGACAAGTCCGAGAGGGCCCGAGGGCCGCACTAATAAAAAAACTGAAAACCACATATACAGAACAAAAAATTTCAAAGAATTTATTAATGAGACCCCTGGTGACATTTCTCAGCACAAAGCTTTTCAAAATCAGGGGTAATGGAACTAACACTCAGCAAGAGAACGTCGTCCAAGTGGTCATCTGTGAGCTGTGCAGTGTGCACGGGTCTTCAATTTTGTCAGTTTTATCTTGCCTTTCCTAACTTAACCTATCCTAAAACACGCTCTTGAGAAAAAGATGTTTCAACACACATTTGGAATGATGGAGGGCTGCACCAATGACCAAAAGGAAATGATCTGGCGGGCTGCACGGAATGGCCTCGCGGGCCGCATGTGGCCCGCAGGCCGTGGGTTGGGGACCCCTGGGTTAGTGAATCAAAAGGTGGGGTTAGGTTAGTTTCATTTTATATATCATTACACTCCTTCCTGTGAAAAACATTTTATATCTCCGAAAGTAGTGATTTGCAACGAAGCTCATAGAAAGAATGTTTCTTAGAATCCAATAAGGTAAACAGAAACCACACTCCCAATTGTGTAGGGAATTTCGGTCTAGTGTAAAAATTTACCATATTTTTGTAATTTGTTCATTTATAGCCATAATATGACACAGATGAAGACACAAAATGACACAGACTCTCCAGATAGCCCCTTCAAACTTTCCTGAAATCATGGATGTAGAAATGTAAGTATTAACGCCACCAGACTTCTGAACATCGATAAAAGTTGTCATGGCGACTTTAGTGTTAGCTGCAGTAGGTATTTTGGGAGGTATTATTATGATTTAGGTCATCCTCGAGCCTGACAATTCTAACCTGTCTCATCGTGTAGATCTCCTCATTCTAGTCTTTTGAACCCAATTTCCCATGGCGCAATTGAATAATAATGGCGATACATATACCACCGAAAATCTACAGTTATTTCAACCAGAAACGGTTAAGTTAGGTTCAATCAGGTTAGGTTAGGTTAGAGGTGGGGTTTGGTTTAGTAACATAATATCAAGAAAAAAAGAACATTTTCAAAAACTACGGCAGTGCAAAGCAGATCAAGATATGCAGGGCGGCCGGGAGGGGCGGGGCGGGCACCCCTCACACCTAAAAAAAAATGGATTTCTGGCAAAAACGAGTGCCAGATTCATTCAAAACACATCAAAACTATTCAAGAAAACTTAAGTTTCAGCCTCGAACTCGCAGGATGACCTATACCGTAAATTTACCTTTTGCTTCTGGGATAATATTGAGTTAATGCTAGCGTCTTTGCCCGAGGTTGATGCTTACGGTATATTTATTTGAAGTATTCTGGTTGCTGAATGTAATGCAGTACTTAATATCCTGGGGAAACTTAGTGAAGCTTGAATATATTGAGGTTAAAAGTTGATGGGCTGATGAGCCCGGGCGCCACAACTCGCCCCTTCAAATGGTGCACGGAACGGATACGCGCTCACCGTCAAGGAGTTCATTACACTTTGTTCAAAGAAAAACAATATTACCAATAACAATTGAACACAAGTATTTCAAAGCATGCTTTCAAGCATACGGATCCTGAGAGTATGCCCGGGCTCCACGTCTCAGGGTGAAGGCGTACTGTGAGAAGTACACCCGGGCTCAGGTGGTTAAAGCAAGTGGGAAATAAAATAATTTCAGTGTTGATCAAATAAAAATATTTATGTAGATCTTCACATTTGTGTGAACCGTTCACAGTCCCTGTGTGGGAGCCCCCAATCATGTGTGGGCCCTGGGCAGATGCCCATGTTGCCCATGCCTAGATCCGGCCCTAGACGGTGTAGTGGTGATATAGTGCAAATCTGAGTAAACGAGGCACTGGCTGTAGTTATAGTGTGTGTGTTGTTATTATTGTCACCATTGATAATAGTTTAGTTGTGAGTCCTGCCTCCATCCATTCATCACTGCCTTAGGGCACCCATAGACGTTACAATCTGCCTTCAGTTTTCATCGGAATGCTTGTCTGCAATAACGTCCATGGTGAACAGAAAACCCTTGTATCACCACCACCCTTGTCTTGTTGGGTCAAAGGCTAGTCAGTATGCAAGATATGCCACTAGGCTGTCATCAATTTCAAAGACGAAAAACAGACCAAACCTGAGAGCAAATCATAACGTGTATGGGTGGGGGGGAGGGACTGATAAATGTCTTATTGTGTCAGGCCTCACCACCACCACGGCCATCACTCCAGCTCCTAGGAGGGGAAGTGACCGACTACACTCTACTTTAATAAGACCACCTATACGGCCTGCTTCCTTGCCCCCCCCCCCCCCGAATTATAGGGTATGGGTGTATTTATTGATATCATTATCATAATCATCACTCTCCTCTTCTTCCTCCTCGTCCATGAATTTCGAGAGCGTTGTCTGAACTTTTGAGTAAATCTTTTGAATTCGAATCAATCTTTGCCCCATGCCTTCTACAATGAGAGAATGTGAGGACTAGTGGACGGGCTAAGAGCAAAAAATAGGCTGCTAACTTCAGGTCATGATGCAAAGGTCCCCTTTGGCATGGAAGTACCTTAGGGTGATTGAAAATATATTATCCAAAGACACAAGTTAGATCTAGCTTCGTATCGGAATTATACGCGTTTTTTCAAAATGGCCGCCAATTTTTCGCCATATGTCTGGCCCTTTTAAAGCTGTAATGACAAATTTGGTGTCAAATTGTACATTTTCAGGGTCAAGGAATCCAATTAAATAAGAATCAAAGCTGTAGGAATAAAAAAAAATCCCCTAATCATGATTATTAAGGTAAAATATACATTTTTTTCTTCTTTCACAATGACTGCTGACAATTCAGAAGATCTCATATATTTACTTATGTTATAGCTGTTATGTTATAGCACCTAGAGACCAGCTACCGACCCCTGATGCATAGACCGGGTTCTGCAGATATGACGAACACCAATGAATAATTGGGCTTTGCCACTCGTTGAGATACCACTGTTTGTAAGAGCTGTGGTCCACCCATGCCATCCAACCAGTCACCAGAGATAGTCCACAACATCTTCTCTGTGTGCATTGAATGCCCCAACGTCACCAGGAAGGAATTTTCACCAAGTTATGTCTGGGGGAACTTCCACTGAATTTTGTGGCCAATGTAAAGAGAGGTTGATCAGCAACCATGACCGGTGTCTGACCTGGATTTAGGTAGTTGATTGATTGGCGAAGGGCATTCATTGCATGCCAAGCCATAACGGGGGTTGTAGGAGATTCTGTAAATAATGGCAACATGTACGATTTGTTCATGGGAAATGAAGTAGGCTCTGTGATACTGGCATAATATGCAGCCCATGCTATCCAATCGTTAGCTTCAAGGTTCTCTTTACCCACAAAGTGTCCATTGGTAATCTTCTTTAATGACCTTGGCGAGAGGACGAGAAGCTGGATGAGGATGACTGTTGGCATTCAGAACAGGAACGCACAGGACCCCATCATTTGGCAGTGAAACATCCAAATCAATGGTTGTGTAATGCGCTGGCAGGGATTTAACATGTCTTTTCCCATTCTCAACAGGATCTAGGATATCAATGGTATTCTCAGTCTGAACCGAAGTGCTGCTAAATACTTATAGATGCTCCAAGAAGTGCTGATGTTGCTGTTGTTGATGATGAGTTATGGTCAATGTTATCAAAACCACCAGTAGTGAACACACCCTTGACTGCTTGAGGTGGGACAATCACGGCGATCTTCTCCCAGTGATTGATCTCTGAATTAACTATGTGCGTGCTGCATGTTTTTAGTCAATCATTTGACACACATAGTCCTCTCTTGTGCATGCTATCCACCAGAGATGTGCTATCAGTTTGGAGGTGAAATTTCATTGCCAGATAGAGCGAAGCTAGGGTTTCTCTCTTTTATGTGACGAGGAACACTGTCAGCTTTCTTGGATCTGCATCTTACTGAGTTGAATATAATTTGCTGCCCAATGGATGTGGCAACTTTGGACTTTTAAGGTCCAGGGGGTGGCTGGTCAATACCTAATCCATCAAGAAGCATGTTTAGAAAATATTTAACATGGGAGGGATTGCATTAGATTCATGGGAGTCTGAGAAGGTACCTGTGAAAGCTTGCTTCATTGGAAGGTACTCTTGGCGCAGGATTTTGGCTGCTTTGAGGACGGTTGATACATCTGTAGTTGTAATGTTTGTTCATGTCCACAACAGCTTTGCTCAGGTCATCATCAAATACAAGCGACCAACCAAGATTCAATCTTAATGATTTGATGTCAGGAATGAGCCGTTCAATATTCTCCCAAAGGCGTGTCGTATTGCCTTTGATACATGGAAATCCTAGATCAGCTATGCGCCTGTCATAGGGAGCAGTCAGGTCCGCCATAGAGTGATTCTCCCGAGCCACGGTTATCTTCCTGATACAATTTAAAATTATGGTGTTTCCAAATTATGAAATTAAGGTGATTTAAAACATGGTGCCTAGTATAATAAGATATTATCGTTTATGAAATTAACTATATATTTTACAAATTGGTGTTAGGGTTAGGTGCCAGCATCGCATGTTACTGGCACTCTTATAATTTAAGGATGGATCTGGGCTCAATTTTGTAATATTTACTACCTTGATAAAACTGTGACTAAATTTACAAAAAAATGCTGCCTAAAAAGCTATTTATTAGCTTCTAATGGGCTGCTTATATATGTTTATTATAAAATAATTTTTTTTTACTTATATGTATGACCTATATAAGTATAATAAAGTGTTTCAAGTGTTTCAAGTGTTTCAAGTGTTTCTTCAATGAAGTCCAGCAATTCACTGAGGACATGTGCTCTGATGACCCGAATTTAATTATTTTCCGTCAGTCATGTCACATCCAATAGTTTCATCTCTTCTGTAGAACCTAGTCAGGCATACACGATTATAATGGTGCATCAATAGCTACCAAGTCACCAGCAGCTAGTTTAGCTAATAGATGTTTGTCACCTATGATGTGTAGTGCTTTTTCCTGGCTCTCTCGACTTTTTGTTTGTCAATGGCACTCCTACAGCTTTTATGCCATACTACTTGATTAGACATCATCAGCATCACTATGTCTTGATCACCACCACCATCGCTACCATGACTAATACCACCACCACTATTATGAATGTCATTCACTACTACAAAATCAGGCAACTCGCCTAAGTCCTTCAGCTCCTTGATATTATCAGCTACTTCTTTGTAACATGTATAACGTTTTTCATGATTACTTTTTAGTTTTACAGATAATGATGGATCTAAGGTCTTTTCATTGTTTTTCTGTTACTGACATATGAAACACACACTCCAATCACGAGTGTCCATAATGGCAGTTGTGCTTTTGGAGTTACTCAAGGGATGGGATATCTATGTTCTAATCGACGTTCTAATCGGGAATGAAAAATACATTTGCTTGAACATTATGAGACAGATAGGATGGAAACATTCACAAAGGTAAAAAAAAAAACTATTTAAAGGTAAAAATATGAAACCTTACATTTACATCACTTTAAATTTACAATATTTGTGTATATTTTACCCACAAGTGTCATGGTAAGGGGAAAACTATTACTTTTATAGCTTTTAATCTTGTTTAGTTGGATTCCTTGACCCTGAAAATGTACAATTTGACACCAAATTTGTCATTATAGGTTTAAAAGAGGCAGGGATATGGTGTTCCACGAAACGATGGCGGCCATTTTGAAAAAACGCGTATAAATCCGATACGAAGACGGATCTAACTTGTGTCTTTAGATATTTCTTTTTCTATCATCCTAAGGTACTTCCCTGCCAAAGGAGACCCTTGCATCACGACCTGAAGTCAAAAGTCACTTAACCCATCCACTAGACTGTGGAATCCAGTATACCTCCAAGTTTTTAGAAATTTGTCTCTGTGTAGGTATATAATGGAGAAAACTAACCGTAAATATGGTGACTTCACTGCAAAATGTAATACCCTTCAGGAATTTGTTGCCTCCAACGTAGATTGTGCTCCGGGAGATGTTGTGGCCCATGTCACTGCAATCTCCGCCAATCAAACTGCTTCAGAGGAGGCACCTTCTGCCACCTCATATCGAACTGCTCCTGAAGCAGGCTGAACCTTTCAATCCAATCAGGAATGGTGCCCACCCATTCGAAATTAAAGAAATGTTACCGATCAGGACGTACAACAGTTACCAGGTTTTGGCGAGAGAAGACAAGGACATTCATGAGACCAGAGTAATAGGCGATTCCATTGTTAAAGGCCAGCTGCGGGAATTCTGCGGAAGATCTCGATCAAAGAGGAAATTGTTTTGTATGCCTGGGTGTCACCTTGATGACATCACGGCAGCCTGCGATGAGGCAACGGACGGAATTACTGGAAACACACTTCTTGTCATCTACGCTGGCACAAATGACGTTGTAAACACCAGGTCCGAGGAACTGCTGGAGAAGTACAGCTGGATGATCCGGCAGTACAAAAGTAAATCCCGTAATAGCTTTGTTTCAAGTATCCTCTCCTGGATCAGTGTGCCACATACTTTCTATAACAATGCCTTCAACCCAAATAGCTGTCTTAAAACCCCTTGTTCAGAAGAAGACGTTGACTTTGCAAACATCTGGCATGCTTTCTATCGACAACCAGTCCTCATCAAGGAAGATGGCTTACACCTGAATGGGGCTGAGTCTGCTCGGTTTGGCAGAAAACTAAGCACAGCAGTTATTAGTTTCTGGTTAAAAAACGGCTAACGAACTCGACTACCCTCTCCGACGTAGCCTCTAGTAATGACTGGCCCCAACCGCTTTGCCGTAAATGACCGCCCCCACAATGGGACCTCGGTTTGAAATAACGTAAAAGCCTGGATGTTCAATGCACGCAGAATCCAAAATAAATTTTCAGAGCTCGAAGTCTTTGTTGCAACCAAAGATTATCTTTTTATTAGCATAACGGAATCCTATTTGAACACTACAAATAGAGACTTTTGGCTGAATATAATTTACCTGGTTACTTAAGGTTTAGCTGTGAAAGGGCGAATAGAACAGGAGGAGGAGTGCATATTACTATACGTAAAAGCCAGTCTTCATCTTACGGTCAAAGAATACGAGAAACTTGATGATGTGTCTCTATTTTTGCAGCTAAAGATCCACTAATAAAATTAGAATCAGACTCATCTGTAGACCCCCAGTTCGCAATCGTAACGCTAATAACCCGCCATAGTTAATTGAAATGAGTAACGCGTTCAGTTACGTCATCTTTGGTGATTTCAATCTAGCCATTCCTTCCTGGGGGATTCCGCTAAACTCATTCGGATCATCACGACTTCTACAGCGTGTTATTAGACAGTTAGTTAACTCAGCATGTTCACAAACCACGAGAGGTGGCAATATATTGGACCTTGTTTTCTCAACAAATGCCGATTTGGTAAAGAATGTGAATATTAGGCCTGAATTTGGCACTAGCGATCATAGAATTGTGTCCTTTGATATGGATCTCGAAGTGTACAGAGAAAGTGTTAGCGATGAACAAATTTTCATGTATAGATAAGGTGACTTTGAAAGATTTAGGACAATTTTATCAGAAACAGATTGGAGCGTGTTATCAAATCAATCTAATATAGACGAATCATGGGGGATATTTAGCATTATCTTGAACAATGCTGTAAAGGCTTGTGTTCCAGTCGGTAAAAGACGTTTATGTAATAATAAAAATAAACCCAAGTGGTGGAACAGACAAATTGAATCTAGGCTTTTACCGAAAAAACGGGCCTACTGTAAATACATGTCATCTCAAAATGAAAATGATACAATAAAGTTCGAAAGACTACGACACATTGCGAAAAAGTTGATAAAGAAAAATAAGAAAGATTTTGAATTATATATTGCAAGTACAGTAAACCCTCACTTTTATGGACCTATATAACAAATTTCGGCTTTAACAAACTTTTTCTGCCAGTCCAGTATATGTGGGGATTTACCGAATAAGTTTGGTAAATGCAGGGTTCAATTCGGTGGTGAGCCGGCCGAACATGTACGTACATGCAGATCGGTCGGCAGCAGTGGAAACAATATTCCTGTTCCCCATTTTTGCTAAATAAATGTAGCGTTGCATAACTTAACGGAGTCCTTGCTTGCCTGAAGACGCTATCAGTGATGCCTGAGTGCTCAGTGTACAGTAGTACTGCATTTCAAGACTTCAATATTAGCCATGTTTTGGTGAGTACAAGCAGGCTACTACAATCTGTTCTGTTTTAGCATGTTTTAGAGAGTTCTTATTATGTGGAGGGGCTAGAGGTAACCATCGGATAATTCAGACTTTCGGCTAATTCGACCCAGGTCCCCCCCCCAATTAGTTTGAATTACTGTATATGCAAAATAGGAAGATGTTTCATCTTTTACTCGCACACAGGATTTGGCATTATCATAAAAAAAATTGATTACCTTGAAAACTCTCACATTTATATTATTATCCAACAGTTTTCAGCCGTAAAGGTGATCTGTTTACATAATCAAAAGCTTTCCAATAATCAATAAATGCACAAAATAGTTGCTTTTTTGTGAAAAACTGAAATTTATCAATAACTGCAATGTGAATACATATATTGTCAAGTGTACAGTCCCCTCCCGAGTTTTGCACTTGCTTTCTTCACAAGGCATAGCGCTAAACTCGAGGATCTCTAAACTCGGGTATTGAAAACACTGTAAAAATGCTTATTTAGTCACGTGCGAAGCGTAGTACCATATTTTACGACTTATAA
>JACEEZ010001340.1:212500-235000 GCA_016584305.1 Chionoecetes opilio
GCAGTTTTGAGGATTTTGCTCAACCAAAGCCTGTTTGATTGAGCAAAGAGGGAACTCCTTCAAAGCTATTTTTGCTCGTCATTTCAGTGAGCAAAAACGTTTTCTGTTATAAAGGGCCGAAATTAGTGGATGACTATATTGTTACGCCCCCCCCGTAACTTACCAAAGACAGTTCACTGTTCTTGAGTTCGGCGTGGGGCTGGTGATCCGAGGACTACTTACTGGTAACGTTCAGAGCACTGGCGAGTAAAAGAGCGTCTCCTTTAACCATTTATTTCCACATGGTACTTGAGAAGGCACACACAGTTACAGTAGGGGAGTGTATACACTTATCTTCACAAACAAGCACACGCTTCAAGCATTCCAGGGCACAGGCGTATAGGCGAGAGGAGCGGGAGAACAGATCCGAGCGTTACCATGGACGGGTGACGACTGTTCCTCTGTCCTTTTCGCGCGTCGGCGCGCCCCTGCCAGACCTCTCTCACTCCTGCCTCTCGCTACCCAGACATTCACACATACACACACATTGCCTCGCACGCCACCCAAACATTCACACATACACACACATGATTACAGTTCTACAATCGTAACAATATTATTTATTGCAAGATCTTTTTCTTCTAAAACTCTCAAAAAGACATCTACATGCCTGCTGACTGGACAGACGAGATGGAAAGCTTACTGATTGACTTAGTTCAGGCACATCCTACAATATGGAACATATATACTATATAGCCCTTTATTTGTTGAAAAAAACATTAAAAAAGAAAACATACACCCTCAATACCTAAGAAGCCTGACCATTTCAAGTCATTTATTTACGGTGATACACAGGCGACAGGTGTGTTGCGAGGCCGTACAGGTGTGTAGTGACAGGTGTGGTGTATATGGTAAAGCGAGAGAGGCTAAGAGTGCAGTGTTAGCACCCGAGTGTGTGTGTCTGACCTAAAGAGCGAACGCGTAGTTCTCGTCCACTATAACGGCGTCAGCCCCGTACCGCCACGGCCACGTATACGGCGCGGGCCACAGTGGTCCATAGAAGCTACTCTCGGGGATTACAGGAAGTTTAAATGAATCAAAAACCTTTGGCCTAATCAAAAAACCTTTCTTAATTAGGTATATTGAATTGAAAGTAGTTAGTTTCGGACACTGATTTTGAGTATTTTCGTACATACCTGGTGTCATTTCGTAACTCTAGTAGTCAAGTTCAACTCTGCGCTGAGTGTACGAAACGACTATGGTTTCATATAGACTACGAAACAACTTTTGGTAATAATGGACGAGAGTTTCGCGGTCGTTTTCAGAGACAGCAACTATTTTTTCTTGGCCTACAATAGGTGCTTGTTCTAATGGAGATAGTTTTATTTTGCGCAACCCCCCCCCCCCCTCCCCCTCCCAAAAAAATATAATTATAATAATAATGAAACCTAACCTAACCTTATAGGTTTTAATGAAACCTAACCTAACCTTAAAGGTTTTAATGAAACCTAACCTAACCTTATAGGTTTTAATGAAACCTAACCTAACCTTAAAGGTTTTAATGAAACCTAACCTAACCTTATAGGTTTTAATGAAACCTAACCTAACCTTAAAGGTTTTAATGAAACCTAACCTAACCTTATAGGTTTTAATGAAACTTAACCTAACCTTAAAGGTTTTAATGAAACCTAACCTAACCTTAAAGGTTTTAATGAAACCTAACCTAACCTTAAAGGTTTTAATGAAACCTAATCTAACCTTATAGGTTTTAATTAAACCTAACCTAACCTTAAAGGTTTTAATGAAACCTAACCTAACCTTATAGGTTTTAATTAAACCTAACCTAACCTTAAAGGTTTTAATTAAACCTAACCTAACCTTAAAGGTTTTAATTAAACCTAACCTAACCTTAAAGGTTTTAATTAAACCTAACCTAACCTTAAGGTTTTAATTAAACCTAACCTAACTTTAACCACAAAGTATACTTTTTTTTTTTTTTTTTTTTTTTTTTTTTGCGCAAAATAAAGCTATCTCCATTACAACAAACACCGCTTATTAGGAAGCGCTATGATAATTTGTATCATAACCGCACTCAGGTCTATGCATTTTGCTCATCAAAACACAGATCACCGTGTAATAGTTTCGTTGAGCAGCTCAGTGAAATCTGCTCAGTGAGCAGAAAAGTGCCCGTGTAATAGCGCCTTTAAGCACTGCAAACTTAGTAATAATAATGAGCTGTAGCCAGGGCTGGATTATCCTATAGGCTAGTATAGGCTGCAGCCTAGGGCCCCTCAAGCTTGGGGGCCCCAAACCTGGGGTCCCTGCTAAAAGATTTCCATATATAAATTTTTTTGAAAAAGGATATTTTGCATTGCTGAATAATTCATTTAACTTAAAATAAAATTACAAATCATTTGAGAGAAAGAGCCCCTGTTTGAGGCCCTTTATTTGAGATAAAGGGCCTCTGTTTGAGGCCTTTATTTGAGATAAAGGGCCCCTGTTTGGGACTCTAGATGTAAATCATGGGGCCCCAGTCCATGTTTGTTTATCATCGTGCTAAACACAGTAAAACACTTATTTGTGAATGTAGCGTATATATTGTTTTTCAGCTCACTTATTTTGCTATATAATGTAAAAAAAAATTGGATGCGGGCGAGTTAGAGGGTGGCTCCGTCTGAGGGGGCCCACAATTTAATTAGCCTAGGGGCCCCAAAAGGTCATAATCCGGCCCTGGCTGTAGCTGCTACTGTGTGCGTGAGAGGAACGGTGACTGGTGTGCGGGAGCGGAGGCCTGCGGAGAGAGCCTCGCCCAGTCGCTTACACTATCAGCGAGTTTTGAGGGTGGCGCGCTTGCTTATACCCCGATTGATGATGATATTTATTTAGTTAACGCTAATTTATGCATGGTGCTAATTCATTTATCAGAAAACTAAATATATCAATGGAAAGCTAATCCAATTTCGCTTCTACTAATGCAGCCCATTAACTCTTATCAAACTCCTGCCTGCGCCACCATGGGCGAGGGCCAACCATTACAGCCCTCGAGTACAGGGCCTACCATCCCACCCCTGAAGATCACTGCCAAACGGCGCTATAGATACAAAAAAAAAAAAAAAAAAAAAAACGTGTACGCAGCAGCGCAAAACTCGGGGAAATAATGCGCGAAAGTCGGGATGATAAGAATTTAGGACTCAGCGCGAAACTCGAGGATCGTGAAACTCTCATAGCGTGAAACTTGGGAGGGTCCTGTACTGTATTTCTTCCTGAAACCTGTCTGCTCTTCACCTAGAAATCCTGAACCATTCAAATAATTGTAAATTCTTGTATTCAACATGGAAGTAAATAATTTTCCTAGACAACTTAACAATGTGATTCTTCTATAATTATCTACATTGTCTAAACTACCTTTATTTTTGTATAATGGTTTTATTATACCAAGAGCCCGGTTAGATGGACTTACAGCAGAATCTAAGATGATGTTGAATAAAAGAACAATTGGACTCAAGGCATGGTTTGAAGCATGATTGATATATGTATTCATTTAAGATATTATCAGTCCCGCTGGTGCTTTGTTATATTTTAGTAACTCTACATGAGTTATTACTTCTTCAGGTATGAAATCATTTATTGCATCATTAGTTATAGTTACGTTACCACTTAGCAATTGCTCCTCTGCTTCACCTTGATCTATGTTCTCGGACTCAAGTCCTAAAGTTAGATGCAAACGTTTCTAAAGTTACATTGACAGGTGGTTGTCCCGATTTTACACCTTTATTTATTATGTCCCAATATTCTTGTGGGTTACTTCCTTTTAGTGACCTTAACGTACTATGCAGTTCGTTATCATACAAACTTTTTGCTTGCTTAATAGCTTGTTTGTGTTTCTTCGCTGCTGCTTTTAGCTTAGCTTTATTTTCTTCGCTCTCAATACTATTTCCCGCTCTCAATACTATTTCCTAAACTGTGGAGGAGGAGGAGGGAGAGGAGGCCTTGCCAAGTGTAGTGAGAGTGAGGCAGGAAGCAAGGTGTGGGTCCCGCAGGCAGGTGCAGAGTGTCAAGACAGCACGTGGCTCTCTGTGTCCTGACTGTCACCACTGTTGCAGGTGCTGAGGTCACAGTCCAAGCCGGCTGCTCCGCTCGGCACTGACCCGGCTCGCTCTGGCATCCCTGAGGGTTCCTGCAGGACCGGCCATCGCATGTGCTGGCGGAAATATTGCTGCGATGGAGGCTGTGGGGCCAGGCAGCAGCATGAGTGGCTGGGAGCAGCAGGATCAGTCTGCCTCAGGTGTGGGGAGGCACAAGTGTGATGGCAAGAATCACCTGGAGTCAGGCAGCTCAGGCCACAAGGCAGACAGTGAGCTGAAGTGCCAGCAGTGTGACAAAACATTTAAAAAGAAGAGTAAACTTGAGAGACATTACCTGACACACAGTGGTGTTAAGAATTATGAATGTCTCGAGTGTGGGAAAAGATTTATTACAAACTCTAACCTCACCAGACACACCCTGACACACAGTGGTGTTAAGAATCATGAATGTCTAGAGTGTGGGAAAAGATTTACTACAAATACTGACCTCACCAGACACACCCTGATACACAGTGGTGTTAAGAATTATGAATGTCTAGAGTGTGGGAAAAGATATACTACAAAGAGTGACCTCACCACACACACCCTGACACACACTAATGTTAAGAATTATGAATGTCTAGAGTGTGGGAAAAGATTTACCAGAAAGAAAGTCCTCACCCAACACTCCCTGACACACAGTGGTGTTAAGAATTATAAATGTCTAGAGTGCGGGAAAAGATATACTACAAAGGGTTCCCTCACCATACACACCCTGACACACAGTGGTGTTAAAAATTATGAATGTTTAGAATGTGGGAAAAGGTTTAATTTCAGTTCTACACTCTATGAACATACTTTGAGACACACTGGCTATAGGAAGTTCAAGTGTGATATTTGTAGCAAGTGTTTTTATAGAAAGAGTGATATTGCCAGGCACATGAAGATCCACTTTTGAGGTGGTGTTTTGTGTGGACAAGTGGTGTTGTACCCGTGCCTGTGGGTGTGTCCTGTGTGGCAATGGATGGTGGTGGTGGTGGTGGGCAGTGTGTTACATGTGTGGTGGCAGCCGTGCCCTTGTGTTCTGTGAGGGAGTAATGTCCCCAGCAGTTGTTGGGTTGGCAGTGCAGGTGTGACTTTCAATAAATGTGTGTGCTTGGTAAAACCTTTGTTTGTGTATATCTTCAGGGTTGATGTCACAGTTGTTTGGTCATTTCCTTTCCTTGCCACAGTAAGGGCTCTCTTTGCCTTCACCTGCCTCGCCAATAGTCTTCATAAGTGTTGCAGCTGCCTTAGTGTGGGCCAGATGGCCTGCATCACCAGGCTAAGGGTGTGCCATCGTGACACCCTGAAGAGGATGCCTCGGTGGGCCACACCTTGGCCGATAACATCAAGTGCCTGGATGTCATCACGAGGCACTGAATATTGGCAACAAAGGAGTGTGTGCCATGCACATATGTATGTGTGCTGGAGGGGCGGGGGGGGGGGGGCATTGCACCCCTCATGGGTAGGGGTGATGCGGCCACACCAGGCCTGGCACGACCGTGTTGTATACGCACACCATTACCTTGTTGACCACCTCAGATTCTTCTCTATTTCTTGTATTAACTATAAGTACTTAATGAAGCTATAATGTCCTGTCTGCATGAAACAAAGATATTATTATTGTCATAATTATTATATATACGTATGGTACTGATGATAGATACGTAGTTATAATAAAGAATTATTACTACCATGTTTAATAATGAATTGGCTCCTCCCAATGTTTGAAGGCCTAGCAGTAGTAGTAATGTGATGGTCAGTGCTGAGTATAGGCAATAGGCAATGAATGTTTTGTGAAGGAATCATACAACATTTTGCCTTTTTTTATCAGAACAGTGGTGGTGGTGGCGGACAGACCCAGACAAGACAGCAACAGTATAAAGAATATAAGGAGCAAGGCAGCCACACCACACCAACCTTTATTACGATTAGAAGTAAGTTGGATTTTATGTTATTGTAATGTGTTTTGTGTGTAGGGTAAAAGGGTATTAATGTGTTTGCAGAATGTCATTTACTCTGTGGTATACAGGTGTGTTTTGGTGTCCCGGTGGCTGGGTTCACCAGCAGACCCGAACACGGCACCACCTCCGTCAAGAGGAGAGAAGCAACACAGTGGTGGTGAAGGATGCAGATGGTCACTTGCCTCTCAGTGAGGCACAACACTACCTGGACCTTGTCCACTGGAGTGACTCATCCTTATTGTGGTGTTCCAGGTAATAATCCGTGTTGGTCTGATGACCAAGCGAGGCAGGTACACTTCACTTTCAAGGTCACTTTGCCAGTGACGGACGTGTTACAGGGACAGGCAAGGCACTTTATTTATCAGACGTGATGGTGCTGGGTAAGAACTCTGAGTGTTCACACAGACCCAATGAATATCCAAAGTCCTCCAGTGTTATTACACCACAGCTGATGCAGAGGCCAACCGCCTGGTGCAGTGAGGCCTCCGGGTGCCTTGACGGTGCATGGAGTGGCTGGCAGGACCTGGGAGTGTTTTCTTCACTACCTAAGAGGCCACTACTCCGTCGTGGTCTACCAGGGTCAATAATTACAATGCAAGCTGCATATTAAGAGTGGCAAGACCATTGTGCTGGAGTGTTATGTCGCCGTCAAGACTTTGTTTACGGAATGGCAGATTTCAGTGACTGCCTCCACCCTACAATACCGTCTGGCATACATACATAAGGTTAAGAGTCTTTGACATTTTATTAATATTTTTCTACAGAATAAATCATTATGTTGAGCAGAAACAAATAGTTCACATGTGCCTCTTCAAGTATGGTCTGCTTCACACATTTGGTATGAACTAGCTTTTAACCAGTTATATAACCACTGGCCTTTATGCAATTCTGGTTATGTTAACTCTCACCCAGTACTTGCATGACAGCAATTTACCTCTTTAGTGGTGATGGTGAGAGTAATGAGGATGTGTATGGAAGATTTGGTATGACTGAAAAGGTAGTGGGAGTGAACTGTGAAGTGGTGAAAAACAGTATCCTGAAATGGATGGATGAATGTAAAAAGGATATATAAGAGTAGAATGGATGTTGGAAGTATGAGAGAACACCCCAAGTTAGAAGGGAGGCTAGGATGCTGGAGTATGTAATTGAGAGGGAGGCTAGGATGCTGGAGTATGTAATTGAGAGGATTGGAAGATGTGAGAGTTAGGTGTATGGACCCGTGCAAATGGAGACACTTCTATCGTGGCCATTCCCTTAGGAGAGAATTAGAAAACAGGCGTCAATGTAGACTAGTAGTTTTATATTTAACCCTTCTTCATCTGGAATCTGAACTACCAATGCAATCACATTATGATACTTATTTATGCACACACAGATGTAAAAGGGAACCAGAATAAGCTCCAATAGTTGAATCATGGTATTATGAATTATCTTTCTGCCACAACTGTTTGAGCTTCATTTAGTTCCTTTTACCATCAAATTTCTTGTATATGCATAAAGTAAGTAGCCTAATGGGATGGCATTGGTGGGTTAGATTCCAGATAAGTAGTAGTTCATACTTAACTCTTCTCTGTCTTAAGTTTAGTCTATACGTCTGTTCCTTAGACCTCAAACAAGGGGATGGCTGCTGTAGAAGTGCATACATTTGCACCTGTTCATGCACCTCATTCTCGTCTTCCTCTCACTTCCAGCTATTTATTCTTATACCTCCTCTCCAGGTGTCCAAATAATCCCAGATGAGCTTCAGAAGTCCCTCAAGGCTGTGTCACACGGCGATAGTTTCCGGCATCTTTTGGTATTTTGCTACCATTTGATGCCCGTAGTAGTGGCAAAAAATGCGCTTGTCATCACGAGGCGTTTTGGCTAAGAGCATCTTCTACTGGCATCTTCCGGGACCCGCAACCAAAACAAACACTATGGATCATGCAAGAAGACTTTGTCTGGCTGCTATAGTGTTTGTTTTGGTTGCGGGTCCTTTAAGATGCCAGTTGAAGATGCTCGTAGCCGAAACACCGTGTGAAAACATGCGCATTTTTTGCCACCACTACGGGCATCAAATGGTCGCAAAATACCAAAAGATGCTCAAAATATCGCTGTATGACACAGCCTTGAGGGACTTCTGAAGCTCAAATCCTCTGGGATTATTTGGAAACCTGGAGAGGATGTATAAATACAGAGTAAATAGTTGGAAGTGAGAGAGAGGATGGGAAGATCCCCGTATAACACGCCTTTAGTCACACCAAATATTCCATGCACACATATACTGTCCGTCCATAATAACAGGGAGAGCGAGAGCATACTGTCCGTCCATAATAACAGGGAGAGCGAGAGCAACAAAATTTGTATTCAATTTTTATTTATTGTAACTAAATAGGCACGATATACTGATACACTAGTTTTGTTGTTGTTTTAGTTACTATTATAATCAGTTATTAAAAAAAAAAAAAAAAGCAAAAATCAAAGGTGGAGAGTCTCTCGAACTCTTAACACTACATAATCATTAACCAGCAACACAGCCAGTACATGAGGCAGCAGGGAAGGCGGCCCCTCCACGCCAGCCAGGGAATGGAGGGGGCGCCGAGGCTCAGGCAGGATGAGGACGAGTGTTGCTGCTCCTCTTGGTCTGCAAGTTGACGCCTCCACCGCCAGACAAGGGGCGGTTCACAGATGCATGAAGAACTTGATCTGTTGTCATTCTCCTATCACAGATCTGTGGGGCAAGGAAAGAAATTAGACCGAGGAACTATGCAAATTGAATTTTTTTCAATGTTCACATCCTAAAGTTATTGACACAGATCTAATTTGACCGAGACTAGTTAACACAGTAAATATCAAACATCCCTGAGCTCTTCTAAGTCCCTATACTCTGTTCAGTTTGGCAATGGACACCCATGAAAGCCGAGTCCCGGCAACTCCACTTCCCCCGGCAATTCAATGTTAGACGGACAAGTTTTATATTATTTTCATTTTTTACCTACAATCCCCTTTGCTGGTAGTACATATGTGACTTCAACTGCCGCCACTCCCTCTGGGGTGACTCCACCATAAACCCCCGTGGCCGCTCCCTTGAACACTTCCTATCCACCACCGACCTCATTATTCTAAACTCAGACTGCAACACTCACTTTGATAAGAGAACCCAGTCCTTTTCCTGCCTTGACCTCTCCCTTTGCTCTCCTCTCCTTCCCTCCGCTTGGAGGGAAGAATATAATGAATATGATGAATATTAATTAATTACAATAAGCTATACCTAGAATAAGATAAGATAAAGGGAGCAAAATATAATGGTGCATAAACATTTTCTCTCACTTTTTCTTTTTTTCTTATTTTTCCTGTAATTTTGTTTGTATTGAATTTTCATTCACTGTCTCAGAATCGGCACACTTTTCCGATTCTGATGTTATATAACACGTACCAATGCAAAAATAATTGATTAATTTAATGCTAAAAAGGGAAAATGTGCCAGACATCGGAGGTCATATGGCACTATGGCAAAGCATAAGGAAGGGAGGGGTTATAGAGAAAGAGTGAAACTGTGAGGGAAGGGGAAAGGAATGGAACGTTATAGCAGTAGGGTTAGATCAGAGGAAGGACGTGTATTTGTTGGGGGAAGGAGATCATAAATTGGGAATTGGGACAGAGGGGTGAGTAAGGAAAGTTTCTGCGAGGCAGATAACTTAAGGCTTATGGCAAGAAAGAAGGAGACAAAGGTCTTGGCTGTGGGATCGGAAGTCGTGAATGTTCCAATGAAGAATAGACAGAGGTTAGCGGGTGATGATAGTCGGAGCAGAGGGATTAGCAGGATCAGCGATAGCAGGTGGGGGATCAAGTGTAGTAGGTGAAGTACAGTCAGGGGAGCGAGGGGACAGGGATGGGGGTTGTTGAGACAAAAGGGAGGCGAGTGTACAGCCAGGAGGGAGGGGTATGTTAAGAACAGAGGTAACAGTAGGGCGGGCAGAGGAAGTAGAAGATGGGGGAGAGGACAAAGGGTGATCAGAGGGAAGGGTGGAAGGGTGCAGTGGGGAGAATGATGGAGAAGGCGGGGAAGATGGGATGGAAGAGGATGTATCTCAGCTGAGACTTTGAGGGTTGAGAATGAAGGTGGGGATGATGAGGCAGTTTGTGAAGAGGGCAAAGGGGACATGTCTTGAGGCTGAGCGAGGTACTCGTCGATCATAGCCATGGTCTCAACAGGAGAGTCAGGAGGGGGAGTCAGGAGGGAGAGTCAGGAGTCCCACTTTCTCCACTGCACCTGGGAGGTACAGGGTTTCTTAGTAGGAGGAGACGTAGAAAGTGGGGTGTGAGGGACTGAGAAGGGAGAGATAGTGGAAGGTTTCGGGGGGGGGGGGGGGGGGGGACGTTTAGGTCGTCTGGTAAGAGTAGGCCGAGGAGGGGAGCGTTGAGGAAGGGGTGTGGGGATCGAGGAAGGGGTAGAGGTCGGAGTATCTGGACTGAGGACGGCAAAGGGGTTACTTATGGAGAAAAAGGGGGCAGCAGGAGGAGCAAATGAAGGACGAGGAACAGGGAAAGAGAGGGTAGGGGAGGTTGTAGTAGGAGGATCCGGAAAAGTGGGATTGGAAATAAGCTGAGAGACGGGGGTAGGCGAAAAGCCGAGGCGGCGAGCTTCCTGGCGGGCTTCCCATAAAGTGAAGCCCTTCTTAAATCTGATGGATGCCACTTCTGATTCGAAGTGGTAGACAGGGCAACCCCTGTAGAAGACGTTGTGGGAACCACCACAGTTCGCACAAGCGGGAGACGTTGCAGGACACGTGGAACGAGCATGGCCAGGTTGAGCACAAAATGGGCAGCGGGCAGAGGATGGGCAGTGCTTGGCAGGGTGGTCAACGCCAGCAGGACTGGCACTGGCATGCAGTAGGGCGGTAAGGTTCAACAGAGTAGTGGACCCCGGCAACATAAATGCTATCAGGGAGATCTTGCCTTTTGAAAGTGACTTTGGCAATGTTGGTAGGGGACTTACGGCGGCCCCGGGGTGGGATGGTGTAGCAGTAAACTGCAACGGCATCATAATCCTCTGTCAAAAGGTCGAGGACATCCGCACACTGAGACCATTCGGTGTCATCGACTGGGCAAGAATGCGGGGGATGGAAACTGTTCCAGTGCAGGTGTTAAGAGCAATGTCGGGCATGATGTCGAATGGGTTGCCGTCGAGGTCTTTAAGGTTGAGCAGTGCATGAGCTTGGGCCTCGGTTCAACAGTTACCAGGCGGGACCGGTCGGGGCGGGTACAGAATGCAACAACACGTTCACAGCTTGTTCGGTAATATGTTGCTTACATGATGCCAGTGCATGTTTGAGCACACGTGTGGACGCGCCCTTACACTAATTTTACTTCTATATCCCTAATACTTCCCCGCACCCTAATAAAAATTGCCACTGCATTTTAACGCTTAATTGTTGCCGTGATAATGGTTGATATTACTTTTTTGTGATTTTTCTCCCCCTTGTGATCTGTATTATTTCCTGAACATCTTGCCTTCTTTGTAACTTGATGAATCTACTTACCCATGAAGTCTGGTGGCTGGTGGAGATATTTTGGAGACACTGGACAAAAGTACTAAACTTTGTATAGTAAATCAATAGGGTCTCCCATTGAAAAAAATCTATTGCTGCAATTGAAATTATGACGTCGTTTTTACGAGTGACGTCTCAATTCCAATGATCTGAAACTCGAGAAATGCCAGTGGTCGCTGGCAGTTTTAACTCAAAGGTTGGTCTACTGTGTTTTGGCTCCGCGACTAATATTTTTCATAAATTAATTTAGCGATAAACATTGATGCACCGCATCTGAATACCAAAAAATATAGTTCTTCTGTTGTTCTACTAATTATATGGATGACATGCATTACGATGGAATGTTCTATAATAGCAATTTAATGCAAATTACTCGCCTCGAGTAGCAAAGCTTAATATATTTTTTACATTTTACATGTATATTGTGGCATGTAAAATTTGGGCGATGTTCACACTGTTTTCTAAGACAGTACTGCTGCGTCTGGCAAACGCTTGTCAAAATACAATAAGCAATGCCTTGGAAAAACGAAGAATAAAGAATGCCGAAATCGGCTTGTTGCTGCGACAATGTAGGTTATAATTGTGGAGGCGACACGCCGCGGCGGGGAGATTGTGGCGGGGAGATTTAATCAAAACATTACGACTTCACGCGTCGACTTATTGCACTTCCAGGCTTTCTATCTGATTGATACACAATAATAACAGGAAAATATGACTGCCTAGGTATAGATAACTTCTAAACATTCGTTATTGACTATATAATATCATAGAGTAGCATTTACCTCGCCTCCTCAACTATAACCTCCTTGGTTATTTGGATATATACAATGTTTTACAGAATCAGGCTTCTATACAATATACATATAGAAGAAAATCGTTCTTAATATTATACTTTTGTGTTTTAAGTGCAGTGGAATAAGCCCATATTTTGTTTTCCAGTAGACCAACTTCTTATCAAAAAAGTGAGTTAAAACTGCCAGCGACCCCTGGCATTTTGGGTTCCAGTTCTCTCGAATTGATGACTTTGTTTCATTTTGCGAAGCACTGAGCAACAACATAGCCACCTTAAGCCACCAGATTATCATAAGACTAGTATATTATTGTTTCATGATGAAAATATTAATATTAATATTTTTTTTTCAGGAAATGACTGATAATGGACTGGGAAAAATGTATTATCTGTCAGCTCAACACAAAAGCAGCACTTTCATGCCCATGGGACCATACTTCCCATGATCCCATCCCAGTTTACAACAACTTCTTGAGTAATGTTGCTGAGTTTAAGGAACTGGATGCCCTTCCAGTGAGGATAGAAATTCCCTGTGAAGTCAATACTGAAATCTTGATGAGAAACAAAGCATGCTGGCATCGAAGCTGTCACCAAAAATTCAACAATTCGAAGTTAGAACGACAGAAGAGCAAAAAGAGGAGACTACGAGAGAGTGAAGAGGAGACCAGGAGGTCAAAATGGCAGTCTACAAAACAAAATATGAATTTATGTATCTTCTGTGAAAGTGAGAACCCGTCGTACAAACTCCATGCTTATTCAACATTCTCTGCAGAGAGATCCCTAAGAGAAATGACCGAGGAAATGCAAGATACAGCTATGATGGCCAAGATTTCTGGTGTAGATTTAGTTGCGATTGAAGCAAAATATCATGCAGTATGTCTGACCAAGTACAGAAATCGTTACCGTTCCTATCTGAGGCAAAAGAATGGAATGCCCAATGAAGACAGCAAAAAAGCAAAGGCCCGCGCATTTGCCGAGTTAGTAATGAACTTACGAAATTCACTTGAGGAGGGGAACTACATATTCAAATTGTCAGAAGTCCATCACCTATATGAGAGCCGCCTTGAACAATTAGGGGAAAACATTTCTGTAAACAAGACTCGTTTCAAAGAAAAGATAATGGATGCATTTGCAGACCTAGGAATAACACAGCAGTTTGATGGTAAAAACATTAATCTAGTCTTTCCAGATGATATGCAGGAAATGCTGAAAGATGCAGAGATCCATAGAAACTATGATGAAGAGGCACTGATCTTGATGAAAGCTGCTAAAATCTGTCGAGTTGAAATGTTTCAGCTCGGCAGTAGATTATCTGGTTCATTCGCCCCTAATTGCCAAGAGTTGTCTGTAAGCCCTAGCCTCAAACTACTGACCTCAATGATTATGTATGGCTCAAATATCAAGGAAAGTGTTGCTTTCTCACAACCATGTCTTACTGCCTCACAGCTAATTACACACAATAGCAAGAAAAGAGTCAAAACATCTAAATGTTCAACATCAAATAATGTATCCAAACCAATCAAATAAGTTTGAATTGTATGAAAATAAGAATCCAAACATCAAATAATGTATGTATGTGGATTTATAGGATACACAGATTGAATAAAAAGTGTTTGTTTCCTCTATATAGCTGGCACACTCCCAACACACACAACTCAGTGTATATTACATATTAAAATCCTAACTATATACATAAAAATATAAAATAATACTAGTATCCTAAAGTAGGTGAATACTAGTAATTGAATTATAGCAACACTTCACCTCCCGCACATCACACGTGTGCTGCTGTCATCTGAGCCACGTCCACCACCACCACCATTCATCCTCTGCTCCACTCCCCCCGCTACACATTATTATTACTTTTGTCCACTCCACGTCAATAAAACACATACCCAACAGCATTCTTTCCAAACTTCAATGCCACTCATCTACACTTCAATATCAATCTATCTTTGCTATTCATGAACAACACCTGCAGATTAGAAAGTTTCCTCCACTTTGATATACCTTCTGTACTCTTTCATTTTCTCAATCACCACCTAGCCTCACTCTACTAATCCCATTTAAGTGTTCACTCTCATCCAATCTCCTCCCTCTCTCAATAACACATATAATAATCTTACCATAAGCAGCAAGGGACCAGAAGCACTTCATAAGCAGCAGGGGCCAGAAGCACTTATGAACTGATGGCGCGATATTTGTCTATGGTGCCATTTCTCGGGGGTTCTCAAACTGGAGGTCGTGAGATTTCTTGAAAGTGAAAAATATATTAAAAACTAAATTTGAATATCACAATTCATTCATGATTATTCTTTTAAATCTTTTATCAATATTAAACAATACAATGGCTGCCTTCTTAGGTCTTTGATAAATAATTAATTAGTACAGCAAGATTATAATATCAATTGCACTGATTATGGTATTATTTATATATCAATGAACCGAATATAGCCTGCTAAGAATGTTATGATACGGAGCAATAGGACTCTCTACCTCTGTGAGTGTGGGAGATTGTCGGAAATGCTTTGTTGGGGGTGGGTGGTCACGAGTCTTTCTAAATGATTTCGGGGGATTACAGGCCCAAAAGTTTGAGAACCTCTGCCATATCTTAAGACAGCTCTGGTCGAGGCATACGCACAAATCATACCTGATGCCATTTTTGCCAAGATCTGGTTTACATCAGTGACAGCAGCCTTAGCCCATTAGGACGGTAAAAATATTAGAATACAAGCATCCCTAAGAAACAAACAAGGCAATTCCAGTCAACCCGCTACATACTACAAAGGAGATACCTATACCTTTGCTGCTGCTGCCCACACTATCGATGGCATCTGTATTATCTGATACAGACTAATGATAACTGAATTAATTGATTGGTTTTTTTATATTAATATAAATTAATTAAAGAAAATTTCACACAAACCTTTAGAAGAGAGCAGCGTGTGGGCAGTGTTCCTGGTGTTGCTGTGGGACGGTGACGCTACTGGTGTGAGGAGGATGAGGTGAAGGAGCGAGGCAAAAGGTAATATGTGGAACGTGGAGGAATAGAGGAGAGCAGGGGTGAAAGAGTCAAGCGGAACGTAAGATATTGAACATGTAGAGGAAGACTTATAACAAATACATGAAGTTGCAGATCCTCACTCTCTGAGATCTCTCAATCTCACTCACTGGGCATCTACAGTACCACATGTGTCTTACACTAGAGACAAATCATTCCGGTATCATTCTACAAAATTATCAGACTTTTCACGAGTAAAATTTTTGTATGCCCTCATGTAAAAAACAATGTGATGTCAAATGTCAATAAAAGTGTGATGTTATCAGTCTGAAGCTTCAGTCCATCCTGCTCATAAATGAATAAGTTGTTTTGCATCCTTCCGTTCCGATGCTGTACAACCTGCCAGTGGCCTGGGTGCCATAATGTAAGTCCTGCAATGCGACACTTGACTCGTGTACTGGAATTACTCGCACACTAATGTTTTGAAATGCACATTGCAAATTTAGATGCAAAGTTTCATTAAACATTTTAAGATGAATGGTTAATTTATAAATCTGTAAATTTTATATGTATTGTATGGAAAATTATTTAATCAAAATTTTGCAGAAACTCCATACAGTATATAATTATTGATGGAGAATCTAAATTGTTTCATTCAGAGATGCATTATGAACTACTGAATTGAAATAGATATTATAAAAGCAACTATAAAACAGTTGTAAGTTAAATTAATGTTTGTTTTATAAACTTTCCTCAGTCATAACCTTGCAAATTATTAGCAAAAGAACATTGACAAAGACATTCTTTACAGTGACACAAATACACTAAATATTTCCCTAAAAACACTGCGCCGATGGTTTGTATCGAGAACAGTATTTATGTAGGCTACATATCAATGTATTTATATATGTATTATTTTTACCTAGTACATTGCGACTTCGGTGTTCATACTGTTCAGTCCGTCCAGTCAGTGGTGATGACTGTCACATAACCTTCCCCGCTGATGGCTTGAGCTACGCAGGTGGGCAGAGGAACAGGCAAACATGATCCACTTTTTTTTAATGAAAAGTAGCACCAATGACCTCTAAAAAGAAGCAAAACTAAAGTGCAAGTTGTCAATTGATGTAGTATAATGCACTAGTCACATTAAGAATTTTGGGAGATTCATTGACATGTTCCTGTCTTGTTAAACTCTTATGCTGATGTGCAGCACCGTCGCCTAAACCAGTTAGTAATAATGGCGCCAACGTGTACAATGTATACAAATGGAAAATGTAAAGTCGATAACAGTGGAAGATATGTTGAGAAAATATATTTAAAGCTAAACACACCATTTAACACAGCCAGCGTTTTATTCATCCATACAATTTATTGTATTCAATGACTGCCGACATCAAGAGCACAAATTTTTCTTACATAATTCAAGCATGTTTTGTGCATGCAAACAAATGCTCTGACTCATGATAGTATTAGCGCTGATCAGTGCCTACGAAATTTACAACACCCAAATCTGTGGCATCCGGTGTGTCCTTGGCCGTGGGATGCACCTCACCACGAAGCCAAAACCGAAGGTCCTTGACCCACACGGCGGTGACCAGGCCAATGTAGACCAGGAGCTCCATGAAGGTGACGAAGGAGCAGCCCAAGAAGACCCCCGTGTAGCCTCCCAAGGCACCTGCCAGGGGGGGGGGAGGAGTCCCCAAAAAGTCGATAGTGGGTATCCACTATTTAAGTCTTATCTTTAAGTCTTATACTGGAATATGTAATCCAGGAAGAGAAGCTTGATAAATCTGTCTTACTTGTAACTGACAGAAGTGAACAGGAGGGAGGTCTTTGGGGCCACAGACAAGAGTCAAATTGTTGCTGTGGTAAGCCAGAGAAGGAGCAAATAGTTAAGCCGAGAGGTTGTGGACAAATGTGCCAGACGTGCCAGACATATAGTACAAAGTCAAGGGTCTTACCAAGGCATGCAAGTCATATGGTCTGGGAAACCTTGTGACTTGTACCATCAGCAGGCAAAAATGAAACGTCGGTGAAAATTAAGCAGCAACATATCAGCATTCATAAAAAGGCCAAGGCAGTAGTCATCCGGAATCTGGAGACGAGGTGGACACACAGAGGAATAGAGTTGCCAACCATAATCTATCAAGGAGCAACACAGGAGTGACAGAGCAGTGAGGGAGCATGTCTGGGAGTGGTGGGAGAGTACTCAAGCAGAGACAAGCGTTTGGTGCATGCAATTATTTGGTTTCATACGTGTGGTAGCCGAATAGGAGCAGTGTAAACTCGTGCCCAAAAGTATTGTTTATATACTGCATTTGCCTGTCATATAGGCAAATAATATGTGACAGAAAGAGCCTCTCATCTGCGAGACGCCGCACCCACGAGAATCCACCCAATGAATGACTAAGAAAGGGCTAGTGAAATATTTGAACTAGTGACATCCAGACGGGTGGAAGCAAGGGATAGGAAGTTACGGTGAGAGTGAATTTGATATTCCATGGCAGACAGCTACCTATGCTGGTCAGGCCAAGTAGTGATGCCAAGTGGTCCTGTAGGATATATCCTCCTGTTACGAAAGGACGTGAGAAGGTGATACCCAACTCGACCATAAAGGTGGGATATTGGAGGAAGGATATTGCATAAACTTCTGTGCCAGACTCAGTGTAAAGCACGAAAGATTACTTGACCCATGCCTTGTCTAACTTCGAATACAAGTTACTTCACAGCAAAGGCTCAACAACTGGCAGCTTCAAGTTGTCTTTGAGACATGAGCATATAAAACCATACTGTAGCTACTTGTAAGCATGAAAGATGATCTTTCTCAAGAAACCATATAAAACGAGCAATCCCAACTTCATCATAGTCTGTGACAGCGATGGCGTGGTAATGAAGTGGGATGGAGGGAAAGTTATGATGTATAAAAGAGTGAACAATGAAGTAGTTTTCATCAAGTTGTTGCCATGCCGCATGAGAAAGTGCTGTCTTTACAAAACTATGGCACAGGTAAAGACAGGGACGGATCAAGCCAACTTAAGTAGTCGCGATGCTTGACCTGACTTTCTACAATCGCGAAATGTATTCCATTAATATATAGACTTTTAATATAAAATTACTGAAAGAAATGACTGGTTATTAATTTGGGAGTTTTCTGTTTTGCCGACCATCACTTTCGAAGTGTTGCTTCACTCATGACAATTTCATTTTGCAGAACTGCTTCGAGCTGATGATATTTTGTTTCGTCAATTCTGAACTTGTATGTGCACAAAATTACGATAAACTATTCCACAGGTCATTGAGATCGTTGCAGACCAAAATAATAAATATCCAAGTGGTTAGTTCACAAGTCTGACTTAGTCAACCAGAATATTTAGGAGCATTTCCACCACTTTACAAGTACACATTACTTGTCTGGGATAATTGATTACCAAATCACAATAAAGTAAAGAAAGCGTACTGTACAGCCCCGAGCCCTCTATCATTTTAGTTCATTAAGCTCTCAATCTGACGGCAAATTATTTGTGAACATTTGGTAAGTTAGTGGTATGTGAACAAAGATATGTTCAGCCATATAGGCAGAAAACATGGGAGCGGTGCAATCAAGGTGTGGTGCAGGTGGTGCAGATGGCGTGGGATTATTGTAACAATATTTTTTTATTGATTGTATTTATTGATTGATTATTATTTATTGATATTGATTTTTATTGATGGATTGATTATAATTATTGATTGTATTCATATTGATTGATTGATTTGTTTTGATGTCACTGACTGAAGTTTTTGAGGAGTCGGCCAATGTGTTCAAAATTAAGATGAAAAAACAATGTGTGTGTGTATGTGTCAAGAACTGATTACAATACTTACTCAGTAATTCCGCTAAGTCTTTCCGCCACATCTTAACTTCGGTATAACGGAGGTCCGAGTAGAAGGCGGATATGATGGCCACTTCACTCCTAAAATGTTTGCATATAATTACTAAAATGCAAACAAAATTAAATAACGTAAAAAATATATCTTTCTGCGTCCATATCTTTTGTCTCGTACCTTCATACTTAAAACACTTGATAGGTGAATAATTCTTAGCACTTACCCATTTGCGAGGGAAAACTCCTCCCTCAGGTGCTGGTAGAGGCGGCGGGGGATTGGCAGGTGGTTGGTGGTGTAGGTGAAGTCTTGCCTCGCACACAGTCGCCGGCACTTGACCCGGGCTGGGACACAGGAAGATAAGAAACATATCTGTAGGTGCAATTTCACTGAGGTAAAACTAATGTTAACTCACTGCAGTTACTTTAATCAATTAGTAATCAGGTTAGAACAAGAAGTAACGGATTCAAGCTGGAAAAGCATAGATTTAAAAGGAAATAGGAAAAACTGGTTCACAAACAGGGTGGTAAATTATTGGCATGGACTCAAGTCGTCAGGTGGTTAGTGCAGAGTCAATAGGGAGCTTTAAAAGGAGGCTGGATAAATTCATGGATGGAGATGAAAGGTGGATGTAGGTAGTATGCAGTAACAGGAACTACCACGTGTAGGTCTCACGGCCTCTTGTAGCTTCCTTATTTTCTAATGTTCTTAATTTTCTTCTTCACTTTCGTATTCCAGTGTTGTGTTTATTCAATACAATGTTCTCTCTCACCCTTCTTGATGCAGGCCAGGGCCAGGTGGGTGTCCGGGACGTTGGCTTTGGCGCCCAGGACGTATTCATTGGTCTCCTTCCGGGTGTTGATGCCGAGCACCCTGAGCAGCAGCCAGTGCAGGTGGAGGTGGTTGACCAGCAGGCAGGGAGGAAGGTTACCTGCCCAGCCATGGCATCATCAAAATATAATGTGGATTTATCAGTATGCAGCTACAAAATATATTACATTACTTAAACATTCTGGTAGAATTTCTAACTAGCTTAGCTATGTGTGGGAATGTTTCTTTGGTATTATCTCGCAAAGTGGTACGTAATCAGAGCTGGGCAGTATTTAAATACATTTGTATTTAAATACATTTGTGTATTTAGAAATGTATTTATAAATACATTAGTAGTCATGTATTTAAATACAGTATTTAAATACTTTTATGAGTATTTAAATACATTGTATTTAAATACTCATAATATAAAAATGTAAATACTTTTTATCAGTTAATTTGGCCATAAACCCGCCCAACTATCTGGAAACCCTGATGTTACAGTGAACCAGTGTTTCCGCTTTCAAGGAAATTTCATTATTTTTAGGAAATTTAGGCCTGAGAAGGAAATTTCTAAGGAAACCCAAAATCTAAGGAAATCCTAAGGAACTCCATTTTTTTTCGGACATTTTAAAATTTGTGTATATTTAAAATGTATTTACAATTGTATTTAAATACAATTGATGTATTTAGTATTTAGTATTTAAATACATTCGTAAAATGTATTTAGTATTTAAATACATTTCTCCCGTGTATTTAGTATTTAAGTTACTACATTCAATGTATTTAGTGCCCAGCTCTGTATGTAATAAAATTAACCCACCTCTTTAAGACAGGAATGTATGCATTGCAGCAGAGTTGTGGAGACATCTGATCTCAATACAAAGAAGGTTCATATCTTGAAATGATTCGGCACAACACTTAGTTTCTGAGACATCCGTCAACAAATTAAGTTGTCCGAGTATAATTATGATGTGGCAGCCACTGTGATTACTGTGAAGCAGTGAGTAATTGTCCTTAGCAACAATGCCTCTGCAGCCTTGTCACCTTAATGGTCATTGCAACACTTGAGTGACTGCTGCTATACTATTCTCCCCGGGACCCGACCAGATCCAGGCCTCACCGTGCGTCATATTCATGGCGTAATTGGTGCAGTTGTAGAACTGGTGGACGCACGACCGTGCTGCCCCGAGGTCACAGTTGTGCTCCACCGTGAAGAATCCCTCGGGGTCGCCGAGGTAGCTCACCTTATCCAGGGACACACAGGAGGTCTCCGAGAGGTCGATCCTCGTCTTGAGTCCGGTGTCCCTCACCTGACACACCACAAAGCAGAGGGAGTGAAAGTTTAATTAGTAAATTGTCAGGCATGTGTATCGAGCAGATTGAAGTGACGAGGCTTATAATCATGAAAACATTCTCACGCAGGTAAAGAGCACTCTGCAGGCACACATGAAAGTAGTGGACCTTTAGTATGAAGAGATAAGTAACTCAAGACATGTAACAAGCTGACTCATGTTAGCTTGAATCGCTCTCAGAAATGAGGTTCTTTCCACTCTTACTTTTTTCTTAATAAAATGCAACAAACCTATTTTTCTTTCATGCTTTCATAATTCTTATTTCCATATCTTTAAAAAAAAAAACTTATTTAAGTGGTTATGATAATAATAACAAGTAGGGCGTTTACAAGAAAACAGAAGGAATTTTATTAGAAAAAAAAGGCTATTGTCTTGAATGACCAGTCTAGAAAAAAAGGTTGAGCTGTAAATTTAATGAGCATCTTTTTCTGTCACACTCACGTCTCCTCCCAAGTCACTTCAGACCCACTCCTCCACAGCATCGATAACCTAGCCACCGTCTACATTCCTGCCAACCTATTGAAGTAAAACTTCTATGAATAAAAAAAAGTTATAATCCTCCCTGATCAATGCAAAGTAGGAATACCTTTTAGGCAACAATGGGCAACAGCATATACTACTGTATTGATTGTGTGTTTAACCCGGGCTGATGGTCGGACATGAATTAGCTATTGGAAAAATGGGATCTTGTAAAAAAGAGAATGCGGTCAAATCTATGAGGATAGATAGGAGGAGCGAAAAAAATAAAAAGATGCAAAAAATTTAAGTATTTTTTTATACATCAAAAAAGGACTGACCAAGGGGGTAAAAATAAAAAAATAAACCCGTTGAATGCCCGTCCCTACAAAACAATAGTAAGAGCCTTCACAGGGGGAGGACCAAAATGTGTCGCATCATAAAGTAAATGTCAAGGAAACAAAATCCCTGCTAGGAGAGTCCCACCTCTGTCAGGGAGACGCTGGCGGTGGTGTAGACCCCCGGCGGGAGGATGACGCCCTTGCCGAGCA
Source organism: Chionoecetes opilio (assembly GCA_016584305.1). Classification (NCBI taxonomy): domain Eukaryota; kingdom Metazoa; phylum Arthropoda; class Malacostraca; order Decapoda; family Majidae; genus Chionoecetes; species Chionoecetes opilio. The sequence continues at coordinate 234,908 of JACEEZ010001340.1, forward strand.
CCAGCAGGGCGGGGTGCGTCAGGTTGCTCATGAGGCTGACCTGGATGCCCATCTTCACCATCTGAGACACGTCCAAGATGCTGGGATCCACGT
>JACEEZ010001340.1:242500-257500 GCA_016584305.1 Chionoecetes opilio
ATATATACACCTTATCTTGATCAATATATTGGTGGTTTTTAAACCATATCCGATCATATACATAATGTTAGTAGATTCTCTATTAATGTACAGGTCCTATACATGATATCTTCAACAAATTTAAAGAACGGTGGGTTTATCGAAATCAGCGACCACAAGCTGCTTCAACATCTGAACAGGGAAACTTCTAGGATGGCGCTTTCAACAACACAATATACTACAGGAGATGTATGCTCTTATATCTGCTGTGAGCGATCCGAATGAATATCGGGACCGGGCGCCATTGAACGCGATTATAGTATAGCTATATATCTTACGGGGTATATATATTCCATATGTGGAGCTCTGTCCCGAGCTATAATTCCCGTTACCTTCTTTTTATGTCTACTGATCACTTGTTAGCGCCGTGCGCTTTTCCGAATGTTATATGCCAATATCTATACCCGACGTGAAATCGAAAGGATTAAGTATTTCTCCGGACTCTGTATATATACCATGGTCCATGTTCTCTTCGACCATCGCTTCAACCCATAAGTTTTGGAAGCGATACGAAAAATAATACGCTAAACCTCATTTATACCATCATTACCTTCATACTATATCGTTCGGAACCTAGCTCGGCCCATCTAACCATGTATATGATTATTTTTTTCAATTACATGAAGCAGATTACAGTGAACATGGTGCACCCCGCAGCTACTCAGCGCGCTGACGCTGCAGTACCACCCAGGCCAGTCGAGGGGGGCCTTCCTTGCTGCAATCAGCCTGACTATGACGGGATTCAGTGTATTTACTGGTTCTTCGTAAATGTTTTGTTCTATAATATATATAAATAAAACAGTAAAAACGCTAGAAACAATTAATTAAACTAAGAAATCAATGAACTGGATTTGACACTCCGCAATTTAAAACTTTGCGAGTCAACTTTTATCATGAGGCATCATAGGCCAGTTTGCTGGCCTTCATGTGATGCTATCTATAGGGGTTTTTTCATTGTATAATAATTGAACCCATGCAAATTTAGTTTTAATTAAATAAAAATCAAACATAAAAGGGCTATTTCCGATTGAAGAAGTATGATGTACTTAATATATATTTCTTTTCGCAAATGAAATTTGCACCACCTTTATCATAAGGGTATCAATAAATACCTCAATTTGGAAATTTCCCATTGATGATTTTATTTTCTATTAACGAATTTAATCAGTGCTATTTCGTTAATAGAAAACAAAATCACCAATTAGGGTAATATTCCTTGATTGAAGCTTTCATTTATAATATTGTCTCGCAAAATTTTAAATGCGAAGATTTAGGTAAAAAATTAATTTCATGAAATTTTTCTGGAAGTCTCGAATTGATTTTTAGTGTTTTTTAACGTCTTTAATTTATATGTTTATAAAAATTTACGAAGATAACAAATTATTCAATTGAAAACCATTAAATATGCTTTCTGAACCTCAATGAAAGGGCCGCAATTTGGCAGGCAGTTAGTAATTAATTTTGGCAGTTTCCCATCGGTTCAAATGTTTCTTATGTAAGATGCCTCATTTTTTTGCAATTAACTTTGCGATATATCAAATTCCATATTATATAACCCAGTTATATGATTTTGCAGTAAGTAAATGACAAGTAGGATGCTAGGTGTATATTTTTGTATCGTGTTTATTTTTATGAGATATATTATTCATTATGATTATACTCTTTAAACTTGCTGAATTTTCCAGACTTTGTTGCCTTGCGGTTTTATCAAATTCCTATATTTTATTTAATCGCATATTTCTAAGGATTTCTCTCTTCCTTCTCTTTAAATTCACATAGTCTCGTTTCTTTTCGTATATACGTATGCATTTATTTTTAGAATATTTCATTATGCTTAATCTCCTTCTCCTTCTCATCTCTCACGCTTATTCTATGGGTCCACATATCTATATATTTCATTCTCTCTCTCATTCTCTCTCTCTCTCTCTCTCTCTCTCTCACTTTTTACCTTCCAGTTTGCGGCGGGAGAAGAAGGCACGATTACAGATGACAACGGAAGGCAGTTGAAGCCCGTCACCCTCTAGTAGCTTGACGGTTGTCTGAGGGAAGAATATGGCATTGCATTCTCATCATATAAATCTAGAGAAAGGGAGTCTATAAAGAACAGGGATATTTGCTTCCTTACACCTTGACATATTTTTCTAGTTTATGAAAAGGAAAAAAACAGCTAAATTACTACATCAAATTAATTCAACAATAATTTTTTGAGAACTTGTCATTTCATCGCCTCGAATAGCTCGGTGTTACATTTGATTTCACTTACGACTATAAATACAACGTGGGAGGCAAGTACACCGTTACCTGTGACTGAGGTTCCCGGGACCAGAAATCCATACAGAGGAAGCTAGTCACGTACAAGAGGAAACTGAACAAAGAGAGAGTTACAATCATCCAGAAAAGACCCAGAAAGTTGTGACGGTTGTTCCAAGTGTGCCCGATGCCGTGTGCAGTTGCTTCCTGACACATAAGATCAGTCATCTCCGCTACTGTCCGCTTCTTTACAAAGTCCTGCAAGGCGAGAGTGCGCGCCCAAATCAGTATTTACACATTAGATAGATACGAAAGAAAATACTATCAAAGATAATTAGATATATGTCACTCACTTTGTCGTACTTGAAGTTGTTTCGCGTTGAGCTCTTGAGGGTGTGTCCTGAGGCTGCCATGGTTCTCTGCAACAAGAGGAGGTTGATATCAAGGCCACTGGCGTAGCTAGGTATCTATCAACAGGGGGGCCCTGGGGGGGCTCAGCTGTGTATGGCGTAGGGGGGGCATAAGCAAGCGGAGCTCAGGGGCATTCTGATGCTACATAGACGGGTATTAGGGCATAGTGTCAGTCACAGGTCCAAGCAGATTACGGCAGCCATGGCCAGTTAGGGGTGCACCTGGGGGGGCTACGGATTCTCATGGAGGGGCATGCACCCCCCCGTAGCTACGCCACTGATTATAGCCGTTCTGACGTTATAGTTATATTATAAGTAGAAAGATAACGAGGCAACAGCCATTACTTTGCAGGGAGGACTAAACAACTTCAATTCACACGTAAGCTCTCCCTCTCCCTCCCTCCCTCCCCCTCCCCCTCCCCCTCCCACTAACAGTGGCGCCGCCAGGACATGGTGACTGCGGTGGCCAAGGTTGGACACAGATGTGGGGTGGCCATGTCATAGCCATTAATATAAATAGTTGAATTTTTATTAGATCTGACTCGGATCTGGGGTGGCCAATGAGATTTCAGATCCGCCACTGCCCACTCATTCCTCTCCCACTCCCTCCCTTTCTCGCTCTACTACCTTACGCGGCAGAAATCTGAAGAAAAACAACAAAATAAACCGTTGTTTGGCAAGAAAAACAACAAAATAAAGGGTTGTTTGGTCCAAAAGCATCCTCTTCCTACTCCCAGCTGCCTGCACAAGCGTCCTGCCCTCTCGCTGGCTCGCTCTCGACTGTCGCTAGTACCGGATTACTCAAGGAACTCAACACTGCTTCGAAACACAAACTTTACCTTATTTCCTACCCACTCCCTTGTTGACCTTTGACCAATAGTTCTTGACTTGTTACGTTATTAAAGTCTTATATGTTAGTAAATGTGAGTTAGAAATAGTGTTGGTATAGTTTTGTAGTATGTTTTTTTTTAAATATATATTGACAGGGTTCGTTAGTGCTTCGAACTCGTTAACACGTCGCAGAGGATTGTGGGTAGGATATCTTTTTTTTTTTTTTGCTACGTAGTTTGTGGGTTGTTAAAGGACTGGATTGCTTTGTTAGCAGTGGCGTGGCCTAGGTATCTATCAACCGGGGGCACAGCTGAGTATGGGGAAAGCCACTACGCAAACGGCCGGAGCTAAAGGTATTCTGATGCCACAGAGAAGGGTATAAGCAGAGCTGGGCACTAAATACATTGAATGTATTTAAATACTAAATACATGGGAGAAATGTATTTAAATACTAAATACATTTTACGAATGTATTCAAATACATTTGTAAATACATTATATATATACACAAATTTGAGCATTTCCGAAAAGACTGGATTTCCTTAGGATTTCCTTAGATTTTGGGTTTCCTTAGAAATTTCCTTCTCAGGCCTAAATTTCCTAAAAATAGGAAATTGCCTTGAAAGCGGAAACACTGGTTCACTGTAACATCAGGAGTGCCAGATAGTTGGGTGGGTTTATGGCCAAATTAACTAGTGAAAAAAGGATTTAAGTATTAAATTATGAGTATTTAAATACTATGTATTTAAATACTCTTAAAAGTATTTAAATACTGTATTTAAATACATGACAACTAATGTATTTATAAATACATTTTTAAATACACAAATGTATTTAAATACAAATGTATTTAAATACTGTCCAGCTCTGGGTATAAGGGCATATTCTAAGTGGTGATCAGATCAGTGGTGGGTATTAGAGCATTTTACAGAATACGGAAGCCGTAGCCAGTTGGGGGGCACCTGGGGAGGCACCAGATACTCATGGGGGGCACGTGCCTCCCCCGTAGCTACGCCACTGATCAAGGCGCGTGCAAAGTGTTTGGTAACGTGGTGATGTTCGACTATGTGTTGTTGCAAAGCTACACAGCTCAGTTCTCAAATGGTTTTGTTGTATTGTTATGTCATTTCCCTACCAACTCATTGAATAACTATAAGAATAATATTACACTAGGAAAAATCTCTCTCTCTATCTCTCTCATTGCGAAGTAAGCGTTGAAACACTACATATCACCTACAAGCATGTATGACTAAAGATCATTTCATTACCAGTGAACGGCAGCAGAGAAATTAAGTGAGGGACTCTTATGTAGGAAATTATAGCTGGTTTGTGAGGTGCAAGGGATAGGTTTTTCTTTCCCCTGGTCATTTTGTTGCAACAGATTTGTCAGCTGTTGTTCAAAAAATGAGATTGTTTTCTTTCAAGTCAGTCAACGAGTTCAGAGGGAAGATTTTTTTTTTTTTTTTTTTGTCTCGTTTTGCCTTGCTTAGACGTAACCAAGGATAATCTATTACCCATGGACGTAACGGTGTGTACAGGCGTGTATGGTATTTATATTCAGGTCGATGCAGCCTTGTAATTTGGCGCACCACTCTAGCTTATTCCACTTACTCCTTCCGTATGGCATCAATATACCTATAATGTGTTTACAGTAGGGCTTCTGAAAGGGCATGGCCGGTGTTGCATAAAATAGGTACCGCCTGTAAATAAGTCACAAAACACTGCGACACCGCCCGTGTTTGCCAGCTTATGGTAATTTTCCCCTACTAAATATATGTTTATCAGTATATAAAAGGTATACTGTTATCTTCGGAAATGCTTGTTCTATAATATTATCAAATAAAAAACCGTAAAACACACTAAAGAAAGGCCATTATGAGACTCTCAAGAAATATGCATGAACTTAATATTCTATTAAACTCTTCGTCATTTAATACTTTGCGAGAATTTTTTTACATGGACAATATCAATAGAAGCGAAATTTCATTAGCTTTCCATTGATATATTTAGTTTTCTGATAAATTAATTAGCAGCATGCATAAATGAGCGTTAACTAAATAAATAACATCATCAATCTGGAATATTACCCGATTTCAAGATGTTATTTATTTAGTTAACGTTCATTTATGCATGCTAATTAATTTATCAAAAAACGAAATATATCAATGTAAAGCTAATGAAATTCCGCTTCTATTGATATTGTCCATGTAAAAAGTTTTCTCGCAAAGTATTAAATGACGAAGAGTTTAATAGAATATTAAGTTCATGCATATTTCTTGAGTCTCATAATGGCCTTTCTTTAGTGTGTTTTACGGTTTTTTTATTTGATAATATTATAGAACATGCATTTCCGAAGATAACAATTTACCTTTTATACTGATAAACATATATTTAGTAGGGGAAAATTACCATAAGCTGGCAAACACGGGCGGTGTCGCAGTGTTTTGTGACTTATTTACAGGCGGTACCTATTTTATGCAACACCGGTATTACGAGTATGAATTAATGACTTTAGCCAGCACTGATCCAAGCTTGCTGTTAACGCTGACTGTACGCTTCTGTGACGCTGAGGACAAGAAACAGTTGCCTGCTGATTGAGAGACTACTTTGGGATCCACTTTGATAAATACTCTTGGTCGGATAAGTGGCTGCCCCGTCCATTAGATAGTCAGTCTTGAAACTCTCGGCTCACCGCTAATTCAAAGGCTAAGTAGATAAGAAATGAGTGGCGCCCCTAAGTGCTAGTAATATTAATGATGATGATAATAGGATTATGGCGCTAATAGTAATAATGGTGATAGAAACAGTCTAGTACGCTGTGACAAAGATGATATCTAACTAACTCAAATCATTCCAAGTGAAGTAACTGGAGGAAAGAGGCGATAATCTGTTTAATTAATGCTTTGAAGGTCAGAGGATCAAATACAGTACTTATAACGGGAATTTATGACTGAGTGAAGACCATGACATTGACCATAGCAAAGTTATGGCCTCATTACGGATGCCTTTTGAATTGTGGTGATCAAGGCATCCAGAATAGAAAAAAAAGGTGGTACGAGGTAAACAATCTTCTTTTACGGTGAATTGAAGTTACTTTACACATCTTTACCTAGGTTCGATCCCTGTGACATGTGATTAGTGGTGTTATATGTATAGTAAATTGGTCGTTAGTGAACATACAGGACGATATGGCTAACACAGTCCTAATAGCACCTATGGGCCATTAAGGAGGGAGTAATGAGGCACCAGGTACTCATAAAGGCAATTACCAGGATGTTATTGCTTGTGAAACATCGGATGATTAAATAAAGTTAGTCACTTGTGGGTTGTGCACCTAACTTGCCTAAAAATTACTGAGGGGCAATTGTTTGTACTAATTCAGTTTTCTTTTGTTTCTTATGAACAGTAAGAGAGACAATTTGCTGTACTATTGTTTATCGATTAATTACAAGAAAAGACATGTGTGTGGGTGTGGGTGTGAACGAGAGAGAGAGAGAGAGAGAGAGACATAGAGAAATGGTAAGGGCGTGTCCAAACACGTTGCTAATATTACCAACAATTACGGAAATGAGGCGAGACTATCTATATCACTTACACTAATCATTACATACAAAAGCTAAGGTTAACTGACTAGTCCTTTCTAGACATAGTACGTGGAAATGTTAACGTACTTAAGCATTATTTCAGCCATCCATGTCTTGCCGCAGTGTTAAAACGAGAATGCTTGGGTAAAATTTTGCAAAACATCTAATGAAAGCAAAAAAAAAAAAAGCCAAGAACAGGTATTCAGATATTCATACATATGAGAGAGAGAGAGAGAGAGAGAGAGAGAGAGAGAGAGAGAGAGAGAGAGAGAGAGAGAGTAGAAGAGAGAGAGAGAGTGAGAGAGAGAGAGAGAGAGAGAGAGAGAGAGAGAGAGAGAGAAGATAAGATAAGATACTTTGATCCTATCTAGACACTTTGCAAGTACCAACGACAAGGTTATTGACTATACAAAGCGCCACCACGCCAGGACGAACTTGGTGGGCTCGAACCGCTGACCGAATGCAGGGACTCTGCACGCGCGTTCGTGACTCTGCCACCCTAGATAGAGAGAGGAGAGAGAGAGAGAGAGAGAGAGAGAGAGAGAGAATGTTCGTGTGTGTTCAACTCAGTCGTGCAGTAAAGTGCTCTTGGCATCTTGCTACAAAAAGGAAAATAAAGATATTCACAACAGTCAGTCATAAAAGTTTAAGCCACGCGTTCGATTCCCTTCTCGCGCCCTCCTGCCACCATAAACAGGTCCCAAACAAGCAACACTTTCACGCATTCCTGGAGACTCGTTGCGAATTGACTCGTTACGGTGATCAATATTCATGTGGCTGCTTGTGTGCTAAGTGGAAAAAAACCCCAGCTGATGTCTTGAGAAAAATATAGGGTATATATGATGAGGAATGAGGAACTTGATGAGGAATAAAACTAGCGGTGCCAGAAACGCGTAGGCGACATGAGTCAATACGCGTCTGTAACATGATTATACAAAATTATACACCCTAAAATACCTGGAAATACCTGTTTGTGTTATGACTGTGTAAGCGATGCAATATTTTGTGTATTACTTCGATTTGAATATAATGTTAATTGTGGTTGATATTAACTTGACATTTTTCTGTAAATGCAATGGTTTCTTTCTGATTTTGTATGCATGTGTGTATATACAAAAATACATACATACATATAGTCTATTTTTTTTATTATGCTCAAAATGCCCAGTGGTGACGTACTCTTATGTAGTGAGGATGGTGCACATGTATTTGGTAGTGATCATGATACGAGTAATCTGTACACATGTTGAACATTGAGTGCACCAATTAGCTGCACCGTAAGAAAGGGGGGGGGGGGGGAGGCAGGGGGCGTGGCCTTCTTAATGCATTTTGACCATATTAAATAAAATAGATTATAGTGCATAAATATTGTATCCTTTAGGTAATGTAAACGTCGTCAAATTATGCACAATGACAAATACACATGATCGGTGGCGCTAAGCATTAACCCGTGTGTCCTATGAGTGCTAATGATAACTAAGGAAGCTTCAAAGTATGGTAAGAGATTAAGGCGGGTTCAGAAAATATCGTAACATTAAGAACATAAGAACATAAGAAAATAAGGAAGCTACAAGAGGCCGCGAGGCCTACACGTGGTAGTTCCTGTCACCTAACACTACCTACATCCACCTTTCATCCCCATCCATGAACCTATCCAGCTCCCCTTTAAAGCTCCCTAATGACTCCGCACTAACTACCTGTCTACTGAGACCATTCCACTCATTCACCACCCTATTTGTGAACCAGTTTTTCCCTATTTCCTTTCTAAATCTACGCTTTTCCAGCTTGAATCCGTTACTTCTTGTTCTACCCTGGTTAAAAGCCGTAAGAACTTTTCCTACCTCTCCTTTATTAAATCCCTTTATCCACTTAAAAACTTCTATCAGATCGCCCCTTACTCTGCGTCTCTCGAGTGAGTGTAATTTTAATAACTTCAATCTCCTCTCATAACTAAAGTTACGCATCCCTTGTATCATTTTGGCCATCCTTCTCTGCACTTTTTCTAACAACACTATATCCATCCTGTAATATGGAGACCAAAACTGAACTGCATAGTCTAGGTGAGGCCTGACTAGAGCCAGATAAAGCTTTAGAATAACTTCCGCACTTCTACTTTTAACACTTCTGGTAATGAATCCTAATACTCTATTAGCTCTATTTCTGGCCTCAATACATTGTTTCCTAGGTCGGAGGTCTGGGCTCACCCTCACTCCAAGATCTTTTTCACCTTCTGATCTTTTCAGCGATACATTGCTTATGGTGTATCTATTACCAGGGTTTTTTCTACCAACATTCATAACGCTACATTTATCAATATTAAATTCCATCTGCCATCTGACTGCCCACTCGTTAAGTTTATCTAAGTCTCCCTGCAATATGTTTACGTCAGACTGTGATCCAATAATCCTACCTAACTTAGTATCATCAGCAAACTTGCTGATATCACTGCTAATCCCACTATCCAAGTCGTTGATGTAAATCAAAAATAGTAATGGGCCCAAAACAGACCCTTGTGGAACTCCACTTGTCACCAGTCCCCATTCAGATTTGGAACCATTAATTGTAACCCTTTGTTGCCTATTACGTAGATCGTATTAAGATCTATTAAGATCGTATGCATGATGCCATTTCCTTGATAAAGATGCGATTATAAGCAAAAAAATGTGCCAAGTTTGGTGTTATTCGCTACTTTGGAAATGGCGATGAGCGGGCCATTTATTGCGCTATTCGTCTCCACGATTTAAAAAATGGAAAAAAATGTAGACTTTAGAAAATAAAATTATAATCGTCCAATTTGCTATTTGAAAGACGTGCTGATGAGAGAACTTTCACAGACTAATAGACTTGCGACGGTGCCATTAAGTCTTCCCACTCACCTGTTGCTGATGAGGAAGAGGAAGAGGAACAAACAAGCGCACAAGGACGCCGAAATCAAATGCGTTAGGAGAATAGGAAAACTAAATACAAAAAAAGAAATGCTATGTTCTTATCACTTTCACAGTTTATCTAGATGAGCTTTACTTCGCGCTCACTACCACGACCACTACTACTGTCCTTCTAGCCACCGGGGGGTGTCACGTCAGGTTCCCGTGGTGGTTGCCTGAGGAGTGGAGGCAACGCAGGAGCAAGGCCAAGAAAGGAGAGGCATCGATCTAGAGAAGTCTCCTTGACTTTCCCGCCGCCGCCCCCTCGTCGCTGGTGAGGCATTGGGTGACATTATGAAGGTAATTTTAGTGGCATGATTATAACGTTACAGTCAATACTCAAACTAGAAAAATGTAGTGCGGTTCTCAGTTGCTCCTCTACCACCACTACAACTATACCACTGCCACTGCCACTACCACTTGATCAATATAGGTAATTAGGTCTTGATAGGTAGGGGGAAGGGGGAAGGGGGGTTAATGGATGTGAAATATATGACAGCCACGCAAGATAATTGTGACTAACGGACTTCCTAGAAATATAACATCTATTCGCTATTTTGTTATAGGATATTAATGGATCGGAGTGTATAATAATAGCAACACGGCCGTTACTTGTATATAGGTATATATGTTACATGATGATTTCAGTATATGATAGATTCCTTCACGTATAAGCATTTTGGTACCAGTAAGACGCCTTAATAGGCGAAGGACGAGCGAGCCCGTAGAAACCCGCCGCACGTGCGCACGTGCGGCGTCACCCGGAGTTTGACCTGTGTGACATTGCTAGGTGTGTGGTCTCAAACCACACACCAAATTTCAACTTAGTCGGTACTGCCGTTTCTCAGCTATAGCAAGATAACGTTGTCTGACACCCTTCACGCGGCACGCGCCATGCTGACCCCTCACGTGAGACAAAACATGTCAAGCACAAAAGGGATTGAATGGGACTATCAGATGGCGAAGACCGCTTGTCAATCGGAAGCGGGATTCCAAAGATATAAGCTCTTGAAAAGCGTGACGGTCGGTTGGGTCGGGTCGGGTCGGCCGCTTAAGTGAGAAAAATCCCGTATCCAGTGAGGACTCGCGAGCGCTTCGCGCTCGCTCGTAATGACATTGACTGTAACTCGTGAATATTTTCCCTAACAAGTAAAATTTGTCGTCTTTAGGAGGGAAAGAACACGATGGGGTAATAAGACAGAGGCAAAATAAATTTAATAATTATGATTAATAAAAACAAATAAATAAATAAATTTAATAAGCATATAATGCACTTAAATATTGAATGTGATTTTGATGGTTATACTAATACTAAAAACAACTATTCTCTACTTACATATTGATGAAAACTTAAGTGAAAAAGTTAAATCATATGCCCAAGTTACACACGCTACGTGCTCACTTCAGTCTCCATTCATGAAGCGAAAACTTATTGAATGAGTATCGCGTGACTAGACAGGCCACGGCGCAGGGACAGACAATGGGTGAGGGGGGCGCAGGGACAGACAATGGGTGAGGGGGGCGCAGGGACAGACAATGGGTGAGGGGGGCGCAGGGACAGACAATGGGTGAGGGGGGCGCAGGGACAGACAATGGGTGAAGGGGGCGCAGGGACAGACAATGGGTGAGGGGGGGCGCAGGGACAGACAATGGGTGAGGGGGGCGCAGGGACAGACAATGGGTGAGGGGGGCGCAGGGACAGACAATGGGTGAGGGGGGCGCAGGGACAGACAATGGGTGAGGGGGGCGCAGGGACAGACAATGGGTGAGGGGGGCGCAGGGACAGACAATGGGTGAGGGGGGCGCAGGGACAGACAATGGGTGAAGGGGCGCAGGGACAGACAATGGGTGAGGGGGGCGCAGGGACAGACAATGGGTGAGGGGGGCGCAGGGACAGACAATGGGTGAGGGGGGCGCAGGGACAGACAATGGGTGAAGGGGGCGCAGGGACAGACAATGGGTGAGGGGGGCGCAGGGACAGACAATGGGTGAAGGGGGCGCAGGGACAGACAATGGGTGAGGGGGGCGCAGGGACAGACAATGGGTGAGGGGGGCGCAGGGACAGACAATGGGTGAGGGGGGCGCAGGGACAGACAATGGGTGAGGGGGGCGCAGGGACAGACAATGGGTGAGGGGGGCGCAGGGACAGACAATGGGTGAGGGGGGCGCAGGGACAGACAATGGGTGGAGGGGGGCGCAGGGACAGACAATGGGTGAAGGGGGCGCAGGGACAGACAATGGGTGAAGGGGGCGCAGGGACAGACAATGGGTGAGGGGGGCGCAGGGACAGACAATGGGTGAAGGGGCGCAGGGACAAGACAATGGGTGAGGGGGGCGCAGGGACAGACAATGGGTGAGGGGGGCGCAGGGACAGACAATGGGTGAGGGGGGCGCAGGGACAGACAATGGGTGAGGGGGGCGCAGGGACAGAAATGGGTGAGGGGGGCGCAGGGACAGACAATGGGTGAAGGGGGCGCAGGGACAGACAATGGGTGAGGGGGGCGCAGGGACAGACAATGGGTGAGGGGGGGCGCAGGGACAGACAATGGGTGAGGGGGGCGCAGGGACAGACAATGGGTGAGGGGGCGCGCAGGGACAGACAATGGGTGAGGGGGGCGCAGGGACAGACAATGGGTGAGGGGGGCGCAGGGACAGACAATGGGTGAGGGGGGCGCAGGGACAGACAATGGGTGAGGGGGGCGCACGGGACAGACAATGGGTGAGGGGGGCGCAGGGACAGACAATGGGTGAGGGGGGCGCAGGGACAGACAATGGGTGAAGGGGGCGCAGGGACAGACAATGGGTGAGGGGGGCGCAGGGACAGACAATGGGTGAGGGGGGCGCAGGGACAGACAATGGGTGAAGGGGGCGCAGGGACAGACAATGGGTGAGGGGGGCGCAGGGACAGACAATGGGTGAGGGGGCGCAGGGACAGACAATGGGTGAGGGGGGCGCAGGGACAGACAATGGGTGAAGGGGGCGCAGGGACAGACAATGGGTGAGGGGGGCGCAGGGACAGACAATGGGTGAGGGGGGCGCAGGGACAGACAATGGGTGAAGGGGGCGCAGGGACAGACAATGGGTGAGGGGAGAGGCATGGATTTTTAGCTATTTTCTAGGCAAGGCGGTAACAATGTAACATGATCGGTTAGATAACGACGTCTTGATTAATACTTATACATTATACTGATTAAATTCCTAAAACTTAAGGAGTAAAAACTTGAAACTTAACAAGGGAGTGGCGTTGGGTTTAAGGTCGAAGAGGTGAGGATTTGTTGCAGTGGCAGGGAAGGACTTGGTGTGATATTCTTCCTAATACGAAGTGAATGCAACTGCTCACTTAAATGGGCCCCAGACATAACTACGTCACGATTTGTTTACATCGGTGCATTGTGGGGATAAGGCGGGGTCGCCGCGGGTGGACCTACGAAGGGAAAACTACGGCAATGGAAGAATTTCGAGTTATTTTGCGCGAAATTGATATTCCAGGTGCTATATTACAGTGCTCTGTTCTCGCTGACAACACTATAGAGAAGACCTGAGGTAATGGCTGATGTGCAGAGGCTTTTAAACCAAGAAAACAGAGTCATAACAGAGCCTCGTCAAAAGGTAAGCAACTGGTAGGTACGTAATGTGTCCCTACCACTTGCTTACTTCTTAATGAGACTCTGCTGTGACTGTTTTCCTGGTTTAGAAGCCTTTGCACATCAACCATCACCTCAGGTCTTCTCTATGTTGTCAGCGAGCACGGAAATATAGCACCTGGAATATCAATTTCGCCCAAAACAACTTGAAATTTTTTCATCGTCGTAGTTAGTCTTCTCTTTGTAGGTTGTACATATTCATGGTTATGATAGTATTAAAATACCTTATTAATTGAGTTCCTTTTGTTGTCTTTCCTCATAATAAGTAGTGGTACATCATGGTTTAAGTGTTACTTGACGAGCCAATGAATACTCTTGAGTCTGTACCAACATCACCAACCTTTGCTTTGATTTATCTTATTGCTCCATCCATAAACAAGCTGCATAACCACTGTGACATTATCCATCCTTGCCTCATGATATACCTAGTACTGTCGTCTACCGATATTTTTTCTCCCTACACATATCGGGAAAACTCGCTAACGGTAATGGCTAGGTTAGATTTTGCTTTGATTTATCTCATTACTCCATCCATAAACAAGTTGCATAACCACGGTGACATTACCCATCCTTGCCTCATGGTACCTGGTACTCTCGTCTACCCAAATGCTCGTCCCTACATAAATCGGGGAAAACTCGCCGACGGTAATGGTTAGGTTAGGGGTAATAATGGACGAGAGTCGCGCGGTCGTTTTCAGAGACACAGACTATTTTTTCTTGGCCTACAATAGGTGCTTGTTTTAATGGAGATAGTTTTTTTTTGGCGCAAACCCATTAAAAAAACTATCTCCATTAAAACAAGCACCTATTGTAGGCCAAGAAAAAACAGTGTGTCTCTGAAAACGACCGCGCAACTCTCGTCCATTATTACCCCTAACCTAACTATTACCGTCGGCGAGTTTTCCCGATTTATGTAGGGACGAGCATTTGGGTAGACGAGAGTACCAGGTACCATGAGGCAAGGATGGGTAATGTCACCGTGGTTATGCAACTTGTTTGTGGATGGAGTAATGAGATAAATCAAAGCAAATCTAACCTAGCCATTACCGTCGGCGAGTTTTCCCGATTTGTGTAGGGAGAAAAATATCGGTAGACGACAGTACCAGGTATACCATAAGGCAAGGATGGGTAATGTCACGGTGGTTATGCAACTTGTTTATGGATGGAGTAATAAGATAAATCAAAGCAAAGGTTGGTGATGTTGGTATAGACTCAAGAGTATTCATTGGCTCGTCAAGTAACACTTAAACCATGATGTACCACTACTTATTATGAGGAAAGACAACAAAAGGAACTCAATTAATAAGGTATTTTAATA
>JACEEZ010001340.1:262500-270000 GCA_016584305.1 Chionoecetes opilio
CTGTGAAGTGTGGGGGAGGTGTATCCAGCTTCTTTCCTGTTAATACAGGAGTGAGGCAAGGGTGCGTCCTTGCCCCATCACTTTTCAACACTTGTATGGACTGGGTATTGGACACAGTTGTAAATTAAAAGTGATTGTGGAGCATCCCTCGGCAACACCATGATCACTGATCTTGTTTTTGCCGATGATGCAGTAATCTTTGCCGAGTCGCTGGAGGTCCTGGTGATGGCTCTCGAGGCGCTGCACGAGGAGGCAAAGCCTTTGGGACTTGAGGTCTCCTGGCTTATGACCAAGGTCCAGGTGTTTGGAGGCTTACTAGATGAAACAGTTCTGTTCATGCGTGCGGCGAGAACATTGAGATCTTGCAAAGTTTTACATACCTTGGTAGCGCAGTCCGGAATGACGGCGGGTCACGTCAAGAAGTCTTACGGCGGATTGGCATAGCCCACGGTGTTATGGACTCGCTCAGCAGAAGTATTTGGCGTTGTCGGTACCTGTGCATGAAGACAAAGATCCGGATCTTCAAGTCGCTTGTGATCCCTGTCTTACTCTATGGTTGTGAGACATGGACACTAAATAGCGACTTGAAGAGACGAATCGATGCCTTTGGTAATAAGTGTCTTCGCAGAATCATGGGGTATCGCTGGGATGATTACGTGTCAAATCAGCGATTGCACCGTGAGACTGAATCGAGGCCTATTACTTGCATAGTCCGTCAGCGCCAACTTCGGCTATATGGGCATGTGGCACGCTACCCTGAAACCGATCCTTCCCATCGGGTTGTATCTATAAGAGACAATCCGGCGTGGAGGAGGCCAAGGGGGCACCCACAAGGCTCGTGGCTGGGGAAAGTTGATGTTTCTTGTCGAGAGTTGCTTGGTATGGGAAAGGAGCCTGCATGGGGACTCGCGCGTGGTGACCCCCGGGAGTGGCGTTGGAGGGTGGGCGAGGCGACGCGCCCCCCGGCGTATTCCCCCAATGATTGATTGATTAGTGTCCATATACATATATTGTCATTATCATAACTAACATGGAGTATCCATATCAGTACATAACACAGGTAAGACAGTTGTACGTGTAAAAAAAATAAAAAAAATAATTGTAAATACAAATTAAAAGAGTATGCCATCACAGAGCCTTAAGGAAAACATTTTCTATGTTGTCTTAATAGTGGCAAACAGATGTTCAAAGGAGAAACTTTCCTAAAGAGAATAAGTTTATGACACTGACAATTTTAAAAGAAAAATAAACAACTATAGCATTGTTAACTTATATTGTTAACTAATTGTTAATCAATATCACCATATATGCTCTAGTCTTGCTTACTGACTCAAAATATTCGACATGCCGCAAGGAAATTCATCTTATGGACTAGGTAAGTGTTCCTTATTTCATAATCATACTGAAAACTGACACTCACGATTTCATAGTAACCTTTGTATTTACACCTTCATGCCACAATAACATGACATACTGTGAACCAACCTCAACATTTCTTTTCTTCCTCTAGCTCCTTGACTCAAAACGTTTCACCATTTCGCAAAGAACTCCGTAATTATGGCAGTGTTATTCGCGTTCGCGCCTTAGGAACTGGCAAATCATACGCCACAACCACCCCATAAACTACCACTACGATGCAAAATTCTCTTTCTACCAAAACGTTAACGCCCACATAATGCTGTTTCGGGGACATGGATACACACGGGAAATAGCGTCCAACTCATATCTAATTTGATCGACATGAGCATTGTGTGTTGGCTTCCCCCTCGTGAGTGAATCAATATCGCCAGCCGCACGCGACCGAGGGCTGGGCGACCTAACTCGTCTTGGTGGTAATAAAATAGGGTGAATAATGAATTAAATTATGAAATACACTCACGGACTCGCGGAAATCATCTACAATTCATTACTGGTATTGAGAGAGAGAGAGAGAGAGAGAGAGAGAGAGAGAGAGAGAGAGAGAGAGAGAGAGAGAGAGAGAGAGAGAGAGAGGAGAGAGAGGAGAGGAGAAGAGAGAGAGATGAGAGAGAGAGAGAGAGAAAAAAAAAAAAAGAGGATGTACAGTACAGGAGAGAGAGAGAGAGAGAGAGAGAGAGAGAGAGAGAGAGAGAGAGAGAGAGAGAGAGAGAGGAGAGAGAGAGAGAGAGAGAGAGAGAGAGAGAGATGAGAGAGAGAAGAGAGAAAAAAAGAGAGAAGAGGAGAGAGAGAGAGAGAGAGAGAGAGAGAGAGAGAGAGGAGAGGAGGAGAGGAGGAGGAAGGGGAGAGAGAGAGAGAGAGAGAGAGAGAGAGAGAGAGAAGAGAGAGAGAGAAGAAAAAGCAGAGAGAAGAAAGAATGAGAAAGAGAGAGAGAGAGAGAGAGAGAGAGAGAGAGAGAGAGAGAGAGAGAGAGAGGAGAATTGACGAGAGAGAGAGAGAGAGAGAGAGGAGAGAGAGAGAGAGAGGAGAGAGAGAGGAGGAGAGAGAGAGAGAGAGAGAGATAAGAAGGAGAGAAGAGAGAATAAATAGTACAGTACAGAAGAGAGAAAGAATAGTACAGTACAGGAGAGAGAGAGAGAGAGAGAGAGAGAGAGAGAGAGAGAGAGAGAGAGAGAGTGTGTGTGTAGATATTACAGTACAAAGAGATGAGGTGTATACAGGTAAGGCAACGCTATGAATCGATACCTAATGATCTGACGAGGTAAGGTTAGTGAGTTCCTCTTCCTCACCTGTCCATATGGGTGCCTCGACGTATATTACACGATAAGGGTCTTTTTTTCTTTATCCCCTTTCTCTCTATGCATTGTGTGTAGTGTTGGGTTACGATAAGTTTTATGGCGTGCGTATAACTTGGTATGACGCGCGAGGATAAGGAGTTACTGTGTTGTAGCTTATAGGCGTATAAAGGGGAGATGATAAGGTGGATATGAATGAGTGAAGGAAGGTAATGTACTAGTTATGGTAGTTTGTTATAATATACGAGGCTGGGAAGGAAAAACACTTGTAGCAATATAGTATGTACGCTATTGAAGAGAATAATGGAATAAAAGGTTAAAAAAAAGTACTGACAAGACGACGTAATAAGAAAGAAGAAGAGAAGGACAAAAAATAGATAATATTAAAGACTACAAAAAAAACATAACATAAAAAATCGAAATTATCTTGGCCTTGAAAGCTACAAGAGAATAATAAAGTTCGTAAAATACCCAAAACATTGCAAGAGACACGTACAGAAACATCACTTACATACACGATAAGAAAATATACATAAAACACAAACACCAGTTGTAAAGTAGTTTAACACACCGCCATGCATAACAAATCACATTCCTGAATACATTGTGGATTAGCGGCATGCATTTATACCACGGCAGCTAACTTTACTAGATGAAATACTTGGCCCTACGTCGCAGCCCCCCTCCCCCCCCTCTCAACCGTTCAGGCAGGGGGGGGGGGGCAGAAGGGACGGGGGGAAAGCAAGGGCGGGGGGCAGACAGCATGACGCGGTGAGGGCAAAACTCGAACAGTGACGCTACTCTATACACTCAGTCATGACCCAGCCGAGGGGGAGCTAACGTGGCTCAGGTATCGCTCCGTGTGTGACTGACTGGTCCTGGTTCTCCTTTACAACCTGTGAGCCTCGTGTGCGTGTCGTGGCTGTGCGTGACGGTGTTATCCTTGCTTAGTGGAGGCAGGCAGAGGGGGACTATCAGACTACCATACTACAACACTACCACCCTTCCCACGTCCTTGAGAAGATTCCTGCAGAAGGTAATACTAACGCGAGTTTCTGATGCAGCTTATCTAGAGGTGGACACTACTGCAGGCAAGTCTTGTTTGTCACGAAAATAGGTCTTGGTAAAATAGCAAGGGGAAAAAGGGGAAAAATAGCAAAAATAGCATAGGAAAATAGCAAGTCTTGTTTACGTCACATACCTACTATACGTGGTACAGGCGATCAGTGCAAACCATATAATGTGTAGTGTATAGACTATTTTTTTTAACAAGGCAAAAAATCCATTCTATCTCAAGGTCTCATGCTTAAAATTATGCCTATGTTTATCTGATCATATTGTTAACTATGATAAAATACAACTGAAATTATTAAGAAGCGTAGTATTCCCTTCTCTTGGCATCAAATATCAGTCAGTAAGCAGCAAGGGGTCAGGATTTTTTGCCTCGTTAAAAAAAATAGACTATAGTTAGATATCACTTTCATACTGTTTTGAGGTATATCACAGGTGACAGTTTAATCCATCATTGAAATTCATGCTCTCACACCTATTAGATTATGTGATCATAAACGAAAATACTATGCGTGGTACAGGCGATCAGTGCAAAACAAACCATATAATGTGTTTGTTAGTTAAATAAATAGTTTGGTTAGATATCACTTCCATACTGTGTTGAGGTTGGCTATATTACCGGTGAAAATTTAATCCATTATTGAAATTCATGTTCTCACACCTAGGCCTATTTGTTTATGTGATTATAAAAAGATATCCTATAGGTGGAGAGTAGTATAGAATGCCCCGTGGCAATGTTAACGTGAGGCCAGTGATGTGTGTAGACTATAGAGTATAGTGTTGCAACCTGGATGTGGCGGGAACACGTGTGCTGCGTGAGTACCTGGTGTGTGACTCATGGTGTGTGTGTGTGGCGGGTGTTTGTTACCCAACTCCACTAACACCCGGATGGCATGAGTCACGTTTTACTGACACACACTCACACACACACACACACACACACTCTTTTCCTACTTACATAATATCAAAACCGGGGTCACTTTTTACTGACACACACACACACAACACACACACACACACACACACCACACACACACACACACACACTCTTTTCCTACTTGCATACTATCTAAACCAGCGTCACTTTTTACTGCCACTGCCCACAAACACACACACTACTCTTTTCCTACTTTCATATTATAAAACTGTCGTAACCCGGATGTCACACTAGCCCTGTGTCCCGGGGTAATGGGTTGTCACACACCATAGGCTCAAAGGCTAATGCGACAGAGATGAGCACCGAGGCCACGCGCACCATAGCGTATGCCCCTAACTTTCTAAAGCAGCCCAACGTGAGTCCCTGATCAAACATGCTCCAATCTTGTATGCTTTTAATTTACTTGATACAACCGATTCATCAAAATACTATAATCCCACATGAGATCTAAGCCTCAGTGTGAGACGCAGAGTATCGGTATCAGTCATGCCTTATCCTCACAATGCTAAATCCACGTGCCCATAAAAGCCTAAACGTACATCTGATAAGGAACTCTTATCTTATCACAGCATTTCCCACACGTATATTACCCTTGTTGTATAACGAAGACAAGGAAATGCAGCGAAACATAGTCTTTTTAAGCTATGTATGATGACGTTACCTTATAAAAAAATGAGATAAACAAATAATTAATATAGATAAATAGTAGATAAATATAATAGATCAGTAAATAACAGATAAATAAATAATGTTCCACCTTCCTACGACTAAAATCTTTTCAAGAGAAGAGTGACAAGACACCTCCTGAACTATATTGGACCA
This sequence comes from Chionoecetes opilio, assembly GCA_016584305.1. Classification (NCBI taxonomy): domain Eukaryota; kingdom Metazoa; phylum Arthropoda; class Malacostraca; order Decapoda; family Majidae; genus Chionoecetes; species Chionoecetes opilio. Next base: position 268,042 of record JACEEZ010001340.1, read on the forward strand.
CCTCCCTTTCTTTATTCTCTTACTGTATTCTTTATAAGGACTGCCAACTAAGCGGGTTTTTTGTTACCTCTTGTTTTTTGCTCTTGGCCAGTCCTTTGTGATGTATTGAAAAAAAAAAGAAAAAAAAAAAGAAAGGCCATCGTGCCTCTATCAGGATTATAATTTCTATCAGGTGTATCACTCCAAGTCACTCAGGATACCTTGCTAGTCACTCTGTCACTCTGGCTCATGCTTCTCCACCATAACTGTCCTTAATTCAGTTAATACTAATAATTTCTTAAATTAACTTGGTGTAAATACGAATAAACCTTGAAATCTGACTAAACAATTTGTCACGGGTCGAGAGAGGGTGAAGCAAAGCACTTACAAACAAAACAAAACAAACTAAATAAAGATATAAGATAAAATATAAAATACATAATTATATATATATATATATATATATATATATATCTTATATATATAATATATATATATATATATATATATATATATATATATATATATATATATATAATCAATTAATAATAAGAAATAGCGTCCTTATATTCAGTGGACCAGAATTTATGTATTTCCCATTGTATGCAGCTAAAAAGCACTTAAAAACAAAACAAAACAAAAGAAATCAATGAATAAAAAAAATAGTAAATAAATAAATATATAGGTAACTAATAAATAATAAGAAATAAAGTCCTTATATTTATTGGACCAAAATTTCCGTATTTCTTATTGTATGCAGAAATTAAATCAGTTATGCATCAAGCAGTCCTCAGTTACTCGTATGATGAAGAATAGAGCAAGGTCTATAGGTTGAGTATTGGTGACCCATCCTTTGAGTTTGCAGGCCAATGAAAGGTAAATATCCTGCTTGGCATGTATATTGAAAGGTAAATATCCTGCTTGGTATGTATATTGAAAGGTAAATATCCTGCTTGGTATGTATATTGAAAGGTAAATATCCTGCTTGGTATGTATATTGAAAGGTAAATATCCTGCTTGGTATGTATATTGAAAGGTAAATATCCTGCTTGGTATGTATATTGAAAGGTAAATATCCTGCTTGGTATGTATATTGAAAGGTAAATATCCTGCTTGGTATGTATATTGAAAGGTAAATATCCTGCTTGGTATGTATATTGAAAGGTAAATATCCTGCTTGGTATGTACAGTATATTGAAGTGAGGTAGGCCAGAGTACCAAAACGGAAATATTTAAACATACCAAATAGTCAAATACCTATCCTAGCCTATTATCTAAGCATACAAAATACATCTCCTACATGTTATCTAATCATGCAAATACATCTCCCACAGGTCTTTGAGAACACTAGAGTCTATCAGTGCCAACAAATGTGTTTTATTACAGAGATGAAAGGTTCTTGATGTATCTGTTAAGTGTGCTACTGTTTGTGTAAGTGTGCACATTTCCACTCGCTGTAATCAAGTGGAGGAATTTGACTTTTTTTAACACTTTCAGAAATTGATAAAGAGATAATATGCATCGTTATCATCATTTTAATTTTCTTTGTCTTTCTAATTTTCCTTTTTGTATTACTTATCATTATTACTATCATATTTACTACTACACTTCTACTACTAAAACTACTACTATTACTTATACCATCACTACTACTACTACTTCTACTACTACGACTACGACTACTACTACTACTACTACTACACCACTACTACTATTATTATTTCTACCATCACTACTACTACTACTACAGCTACTGCTACTACAATCATCACCACTGATATTGTTCTACATCCGAAGGTATTGACTTTTAACCACAAAATTATTAAGCGACCGTAAGTATGAATCAGCTCATCGCATGTGTTATAATTCAGGAGTTGCCTTGACCTGACCTGACACCCAGAGAAGGGGGGGCGGGGAGTCGGCTGTATACGTTATAGTAGTGTTCCTCCGATCTATACTCGTATCTGCGTATCGATCCTG
>JACEEZ010001340.1:280000-282500 GCA_016584305.1 Chionoecetes opilio
CTCTCTCTCTCTCTCTCTTATTCTCCTTTTAGTGTTATTGTTGTCCTACTTTCTTTTTCTTCACTTCTGGTTCTTTTTCTTCTTCTTCAGTTCTGCTTCTCTTTCTTCTTCTTCTTCTCTCTCGTCTTCTTCTTTTTCTTCTTCTTCTTCAGTTCTGCTTCTCTTTCTTCTTCTTCTTCTTCTCTTCTTTTTCTTCTTCTTCTTCAGTTCTGCTTCTCTTTCTTCTTCTTCTTCTTCTCTCTCGTCTTCTTCTTTTTCTTCTTCTTCAGTTCTGCTTCTCTTTCTTCTTCTTCTTCTCTCTCGTCTTCTTCTTTTTCTTCTTCTTCTTCAGTTCTGCTTCTCTTTCTTCTTCTTCTTCTCTCTCGTCTTCTTCTTTTTCTTCTTCAGTTCTGCTTCTCTTTCTTCTTCTTCTTCTTCTTCTTCTCTCTCGTCTTCTTCTTTTTCTTCTTCTTCATTTTCAGTTCTTTTCTTTCAAATTCTTATTCAGAGTGACGATTGACCGAAACTTTCCAGGCGGGACGAATAGGTAGAAAGAAGTCAGTCGCCCCGGATTAGTGAGTGCGTCGGTAGGTCCTGTATTGATTCCCCTATTTTGGTGCGTCTGTCCAGCTCCTCCCTAGGTTACGCGGGTCTTCCCCATGCATGTTCACTCCAGGGCCAAGGGAATAGACCTCTTTTCCTTGGCCTTGGTTCACTCTAGCTTAAGATGGTGAGGTAAATTTTCGGTTTAGATTTTAAAGCATCCCACAATGTGCAGTTACCTATATTATGAAGACACAAATGAAGGGACCCTCTCTCCTCTATTTTAACGGATTCCAGCTAGAAAAGCGTAGATTTTAAAAGAAAATATGGAAAAACTGGTTCACAAATAGGGTGGTAAATTATTGGAATGGGCTCAGTCGTCAAGTGGTCAGTGCGGAGTCAATAGGGAGCTTTAAAAAGAGGCTGGGTAAATTCATGGATGGGGATGAAAGGTGGATGTAGGTAGTGTTAAGTAACAGAAACTACCACGTGTAGGTCTCGCGGCCTCTTGTAGCTTCCTTATTTTCTTATGTTCTTATGTTCGAAACGTAATTTAGGGCATTTAACTAAACCTAACCCCGCATTATAACCTCCTAACTTGATAGTAACGAAGCCCCCTATAATGGTAACCAAAAAAAGACTCCCATGAAGAGATGTCCTCAGCCGTAATAAAACCGATTGTGAAACCCCTGAACACACACCCTTGAACGGGGACCTTATATATTAACATTATAAACCCTTAACCCAACATATTGCTGCAGTGCGCTTCTCTTACGGCATATGAGGAACTAGTATAGCGCTTTAGTCAATAACGAGGAAAACTGAAGCTAAAACGACGGATAAGATAAAAGTTGTGGCGTGACGAACTGGTTTAATTATGGAATGAAGCTTTGTTGTATGAGATTGTAAAAAAAAACCATTGATATGTTAATGTAAAAAAATGAAGATTATGTAGGAAAGAGTGTGAGAGAGAGAGAGAGAGAGAGAGAGAGAGAGAGAGAGAGAGAGAGAGAGAGAGAGAGAGAGAGAGAGAGAGAGAGAGAGAGAGAGAGAGAGAGAGAGAGAGAGAGAGAGAGAGAGAGAGAGAGAGAGTCAGGGTGATTTTCTTATAAGTTGGAGGGCCAGGGAGAGAAGGTTCATCGCCGTTGTGGCTACAGTGGCGAAGGGTACACACGAGCCTCCCACCGATCTGGCATCACTAATTCAGGCACCCCCGCAATACAGCAGTGGGGGGAGCGGGGAGGCCACGCAGAAGTGAATCGCAGTAAAGCCCCTATCTCACATTCACGAATCTGAACACGAATGAACACGATTTAACGTTTTTCCTTAAATCGTGTTAGAACGTATGAAATCGTGTTAGAACGTATGAAGGTCGCGCACTCATTCGTGTTCATTCGTGTTAAGTCGTGGTCGGTCGCGCACGGTCGTATGGACGTCGCAGCTCGGCTTAAATCGTGTTATAAATTTTTGCAATGCAAAAATTTATAACACGATTTAAGCCGAGCTGAAAAGTCGTGTTCAGTCGTATGAAGGTCGTATGACAGTCGTATTCAATCGTATGAAGATCGTGTTCAGTCGTATGAAGATCATGTTCAGTCGTGTTGAAAAAAAAAAAAGTGATCGCATCATACCCAAAATGGCCTTAAAACCTTCCCCTGGTCAACCTGGTTCCAAAACTGTGCCATGTGATGGAATTGCGCCACGGGGGGCGGAACCTATAGCACACACCAGGGGTGGATCAAATACAATTGTATTTGTATTTGAACTGTATTTAAATACAATTTTAATGTATTTGTATTTGTATTTTTTAGCATCCAGATAAAAAAGTATTTTGTATTTGTATTTGTATCATGGCACCCAGAAAAAAAGTATTTTTGTATTTGTATTTATATTTGATATTTCGAGTCAAAAATCATTTGACACACACACACACACCACACACACACACACACAGAGAGAGAGAGAGAGAGAGGAGAGA
>JACEEZ010001340.1:285000-292500 GCA_016584305.1 Chionoecetes opilio
GAAAATTATGCATTTCATTACTCGACATTTATATATCACTTTACCCCCTCCCACTCAACGTAAACTCTTCGTCAATCATGAGTCAAAAGTTTTAACCCATTTTCCCGCGTTACACATTTAACTTGCACAAATGACGTACACTCACCACACACACACACACACACACACACAGCACACACACAGACACACACACACACACACACGGGGCACTGATTGGTTTTAAAGGCACGCATGCACAGTCCGTGTTTACACAGCTAATCATTATTTCTCCTTATGCTAATTCCTTTTCCCTTTCTCACTTTCTCTCTCTCTCTCTCTCTCTCTCTCTCTCTCTCTCTCTCTCTCTCTCTCTCTCTCTCTCTCTCTCTCTCTCTCTCTCTCTCTCTCTCTCTCAGCGGCAGGAAAGTTGGCACAGTGCAGGACTCTAGAAAATCACTACCAGGCGACCATAGTTAGAAAATGAAATATAATAAGATAAAATAAAATAAATATATATATAACAAAATAGTCTAATACAAATTAAAGAAAATCTAAAAAAGGTTCGGACGTGACAGCAAAACAAAACATTCATCCCCTGCCTGAAGATGAATAAATCAGGTGTTCTTTAAAAAAAAATGTTAGTAAGTCGTGGCACCAGTAATCAGTGTATTAATTAACCTTTTCGTGTTTTGGCGAAAAGAGAGCAAGAAAAGAGAGAGATGCAAGAATAGCTTTAACGAACGCGATGCTTTGATATACGTTTGCTATTGGTCTCATTTAATATTTAGGAGGCTGGACGAATTTAAATCATGGAATGTCGAGGTCGAATGTGGAGGTCGAATGGTCACTCCATTCGATCCAGTAAGCAACGCAGGAAAACCTCTGACCTTTTTGACATGTTATTGGTCGATTTTATAGTGTAGTGATTTTTGGTGACTTTTATAATCGATTTGCCTAAAAAGAAAATTGCTATACCACCAGCACAGGGCTCTGTCACGCCGGACTAGAACCCTCCTGGGGAGAGACAAGGAGAGGTATGTCAGGAGTCTCGCTGAGGATGTCGAGGGTCATTTGAACGCTAATGACCTCAGCCCCACCTACGAGCCCTGAAAAAGCTTTTCCCAAGTCTCCATCTGGGGGCGAGTGCTATTCGAACAGCAGATGGGCGCCTCGTGTGGGACTGGAGGGGCAGATGGCTCTTTTTGGGGGAGTATTTTGGGCATTTTTCACGTAGGATCCCCCCCCCCCCTGGCAGTTTCAACCATGGGTTACAGGCAGTGGATCCGACCCCCCATTGCAAAAAACGCACCCTCTCTGCAAGTCAGAGAGGTGTTAGAAAAGTTGGGGGGGGTTGGAAAAGGCACTGGTGTTTGTAATATCAGTGCGGATCCTCAAAGCTGGGGGTGAGGCCATGACCCCGCGGGTTTTGATGCTGTCCTGACCCGTGTGGAAAATCAGGTACCATTTTTCCTGAGGGGAAAAGGGGGCTGGTCGTCCTATCTGGAAAGGGAAAGGGGGGATCGTCGGGAGCAAAATTACCCGGTATTACCGCTCAGCGGCCAGGCAATGCTTCCCCATTATTGGATTTTGAAATCTTTTGCTGATCCGCATCATCTGCTGAAGCATCAGAGACCTCAGCAGTCTGGGTTCCGCCTGGTAGTACAAGGGACCGTATCCTGGGGTTTTTCGTGTCCGGGTGGTACGCCGCGTGATTTTCGACAGGGAGTTTGCACCTATTTATCTCAAGAAGGGTTTGATCGGTGCTCGTGAGTCACTCGGGTCTTCGCGACTTCGCGGGTTTCCGCAAGACTTTTGGGGTTTTGATGACTGGTCTGTATTCGGGGACATGTTAATGCTGTGATTTGGGGGCAGGTGTATCCAGCTTTTTTTCCTGTTAATACAGGAGTGGGGAAAGGGGTGCGTCCTTGCCCCCACTTTTAAACATTTATGGACTGGGTATTGGGCAAGTTGTGATCAAAGTGATTGGGAGTATCCGGGGAACCCCAAAGATCACTACTTGTTTTTACCGAGATCGTATTTTGCCGAGTCGCCTGGAGGTCCTGGTGATGGCTCTCGAGGCGCTGCACGAGGAGGCAAACCCTTTTTGGACTTGGTCTCCGGGGGGCTTAAGAAAAAGGTCCAGGTGTTTGGACCCCTTACTAGTTTAAAAACAGTACAGTCTTTCATGCGTGCGGCGAGGGCACGAGATCTTGAAATTTTTCTACCTTGGGAGCGAGTCCAAATGACGGCGGGTACTCAAGAAGTCTTACGGCGGTTTTGGGTAGCCCCCCCCCGGGGTTTATGGACCGCTAGCGGGTATTTTGGCGTTTTTCGGTACCGTTGCGGGGGACAAAGATCCGGGTCTTTGTCGGGCGTTGGTCCCTGTCTTACTTATGGTTGTGAGACATGGACAAATATGACTGAAGAGAAATCATGCCTTTTGGGAATAAGTGTCTTCGCAGAATCAGGGGTATCGCTGGGATGATTAAGTGTCAAAACAGCGATTTCACCGTAGACTGAATCAGGGCTATTACCTGCATGTCCGTCAGCGCCAATTAGGGGGATTGGCACGCTACCCTGAAACCGATCCTTCCCTCGGTTGTATCGTAATCCCAAACCGGCTTGGGGGAGGCCCAAGGGGGGGGCCCCCAAGGGTCTGGTGGGGCAAATTTATTTTCTTTTTCGGGATGCTTGGGATGGGGGAAAGGAGCCTGCATGGGTACTCGCGCGTGGTGACCCCATGGAGTGGCGTCGTAGGGTGGGCGAGGCGACGCGCCCCCCGGCGTATGCCCCCAATGATTGATTGATTGACCCTGTATTTGCTACATCTTTCCCTCCATGATAAACTGTTATTCTATGTCTATGAATGATTATTGTTTATTAAGTTATTTTCTCCATTACTTTTGGTGTTAAATGTGGGCCACGTCTTTGCCTCAAAAGTTAAACTGGTTGCAAAATCATACCTTACTCTTTCTACCCCATTCCATCTACCCTTCCTTCCCTACACACACTATTATCTTCTCTCCCTTACTCTACCCCATTCAATCTATGATCTACCTTACCTTCCCTCCACACACTATTCTCTTATCTCACTTACTCTACCCCATTTCATCTACCTTCCTTCCCTACACTATTCTCTTCTCTCCTTTACTCTACCCTATTTCATCTACCTTCCTTCCCTCCACACACTATTCTCTTCTCTCCTTTACTCTACCGCATTTCATCTACCCTTCCTTCCCTACTCACACTAATCTCTTTTCTCCTTCCCTCTACCTCATTCCATCTACTCTACCTTTCCTACACACACTATTCTCTTCACTCCCTCCCTCTACCCCATTTCATCTACCTTCCTACCCCTGCGTGTGAGGTAATACGGATAACGATAAGGTATTCTTGGCCGCATAACTGAAGATATAAAGTTGCCAAGTGACAGTGATGGGAAAAAAAGGCCTGTCAGATAAAGTATAAAGGGATGGGTTAGTGCTCTGGGTGTGGCTTTGGGTGTGGTTTTGGGTGTGGGTTTTGTATGGTGGGAGGGGGGTTGAAGGGGGGGGAGAGGAGAGAGAAAGAGAGAGAAGGGGAGAGAGAGAGAAGGAGGAGAGAGAGAGAGAGAGAGGGGAGGAGAGGGGGAGAAGAAGAGAAGGGGGAGAGAGAGAGAAGGGGAGAAAAAAAAAAAAGGGAGGAAGGGAGGAAGAAAAAGGGAAAAATTTTTTGGAAAAAAGAACGGGGAGAAGAGAAGAGAGAGGAGAGAGGGGAAGGAGAAGAGAGAGGAGAAAAAAAAAGGAGAGAGGAGGAGAGAAAAGGGGGAAAGAGAAGAAAAGGTAAGAAAAGAAGAAAAGAAAGGAAAAGAGATAAAAAGAAGAGAAATGTAATAATGATAAAATGAGAAGGAGGAAGAGAAAAGAAGGATGGAGAGAAAAGAAGGATGGAGAGAAAAGAAGGATGGAGAGAAAAGAAGGATGGAGAGAAAAGAAGGAGGAAGAGAAAAGAAGGATGGAGAGAAAAGAAGGATGGAGAGAAAAGAAGGATGGAGAAAAAAAAGGGGGAAAGGGGAAAAAAAGGAGGGAAGAAAAAAGGAGGGGGAGAAAAAAGATGGAGAGAAAAGAAGGAGGAAGAGAAAAGAAGGATGGAGAGAAAAGAAGGAGGGAGAGAAAAGAAGGATGGAGAGAAAAGAAGGATGGAGAGAAAAGAAGGATGGAAGAAAAAAAGGGAGGAAGAAAAAAGAAGGTTTGGAGAAAAAGGGAGGGAGAGAAAAGAAGGATGGAGAGAAAAAAAGGTTTAAGAAAAAAAGAAGGAGGGAAAGGGGAAATGAAAAAAAAAGAAGAGGAAGTGTAAGGGGGGGGAAAAATAGAGATAAAAAGAGAAGAAAAATGTATTAAAAAAAAAAGGGAGGAGGCAGGCCCGAAAAAAACGAAGAGGTGAGGGAAGATCCCTTGACAAAAAAAATTAAAAAAAAAAAAAAGCGGAAGGGGGGTAAAGGAGAATGGAGGATAGGGAGAGAAGGGAGGAACAATTGACATAATGGAAAAGAATGCTCATAAGGGCCATTTCCCTCCCCTCCCTTTCCCCCAATCCCCCTCCCTTTTCCCAAAATTATCATTCCTCCCTCTCCCTCCCCCCTTTTTAGGGCGCTTTCCTTTTAAAATCAGGTCACCCGGGGTCATGGGGAGGGAGGGGGGGGACGAAGGGAGGGGAAGGGAAGAGGGGGTGGGTGAAGGGGAAATTTTGGGTTTGGGGAGGGGGTGGGACGTTTTCCCATAAAGGTTGAGGTCATAAAAAAATAGGGGAAAATTTGAGGCCCTATGGGAAAGGAAAGGGGGATGTGAGAGGAGAGAGAGGAGAGAGAGAGAGAGAGAGAGAGAGAGAGAGAGAGAGGAGAAGAGAGAGAAAAGAGAGAGAGTAAAGAGAGAGAGAGAGAGAGAGGAGAGAGAGAGGGGAAGAAAAGAGAGGGGAAAATTTTAAAATTTAAAATTATCACAAACAGACGGAATAATGATAGGGGCTCAGGGGAGAATCTGGGTTCACAGAAAATAAGAATATCTTTCGGTGAGGGAAGAGAGAGGGGAAGAGAGAGGAGAGAGAGAGAAGAGAGAGAGAGAGAGGAGAGAGAAGAGAGAGAGAGAGGGGAGAAAAGAGATAAAGAGAGAGAGGAGAAGAGAGAGAGAGGGGAGAGAGAGAGGGAGAGAAAAGGGAGAGAGAGGGGAGAGGAGAAGAGAAAAGAGGGGAGAGAGAGATAGAGAGGAGAAAAGAGGAAGAGAGAGAGGGGAAGAGGAGAGAAGGGGGGGGGGTAAAGGGTGGGGAAATAGGACCCTCATATAGGGGTGGCCTAAATTTTTTAAGGGGGGGAGAAAAGTGGAGAAAAATTTAAACCTTTTTGAACAAAAGAAGGGCATAGGTAATATTACAGGAGGAGGAACAAAAAAGGGAATAACAAACAGCAAACGACCTCTTAACCCTTACGGGGTAAAAAAACACTACTAATCTAAGTAAAAAAAATTTTTCCAATCTGGACACTAAAGGTGGGTTTCACATTTAGCTTTTTTGGGGGGGGGGGGGCATTTTTGTATTGGGGGGAAGTCGGCCCTTTTGGGGGGCCCCCCCCTTTTTTTTGGGAGATTACGTTCCCACCCCAAAATTCTTCCGGGAAAAAAAACCCTTCTTCTTCTTCTTTTTGGATCTTTTCTGCTTATATCGAAAAAGGACACTACGTTGTACTAGTGTTTTTGGTACCTTTGTAGGTCGTCGGGAAAGCTCGTGCTGACCCCCAGGGCGTCCCTGACTTCCCCCTGCCCCGAACCCGCAAAGGGGGAGGGGTCACGTCGCGCTAGGACTAGGGGCCCGGGGCCCAGTGGCTGGGCTTGTGTGTAATTTTGGGGCACGAAAGATCAGTTTTTCCCCGCCTTTATTATGAAGTAGTAAATTTCTAGTTTCATTTTTTTCCCCTTTATATCATCTACTAAATCAAACCCCCCTCTAACTAAAAATAATCTTTAAATTTTAAAACCCCCCAACCGTTTTTTCTGGCTTTTAGCTAAAAAGGAAAAAAGTTTTGGTATTATGAAACCGCCATTTGGGATTGGAAATTGGGGAAATTGGGATTCAAAATTTAAAGGGTAAAAATCTGGCCCCAAAGATGTTAAATTAAATTTGTTAGTTTTTAGTGCCCAATACCCAAATTATCCAATAATTGGGGTGTTGGGAAGAGGGGGGGTGCTGGGCCCTTTTACTTTTTTTTTGAATTTTTGGGGCGCCCAAATTTTTCGGGGCGCTCGGGCGATTTAAAAAACCGATCCAAGCGGGGTGATTTTTTTTTTTTAAAACCCCGGGGGGATCATGACACCAAACCCCATTTTCCCGAACTCTTCTCCACTTTCCAATTCCCCCCCAATACAAAAAAGGCCGAAAAAAGCTCAGTGTGAACCTGCCTTTAATCAACTGTCAAAAAGTTGTTCATACCATCGATAACGTTTCGTCGAACTAATATTTGAGTTTCTTTTCAAAATTCTTGGGTAAATATAATTATCTACCTCAAGAATTTTATTTATATTATTTTCCTTTCTACCTTAAAATGTCAATGGTCTCTCTCTATCTCTTCCCTCTCTCCACTCTCTCCTCCTCTCTCTCTCTTCCCTCTCTCTCTCCCCTCTCTCCTCTCTCTCCTCTCTCCCCTCTCTTCTCTACTCTCTCTCCTCTCTCTCCTCTCTCCTCTCTCTCTCTCTACCAAATGCCTAATTCCATATATTTTAATCTTTTCGACGATGTGCAATATATATGTCGCGTTCTGTAATATATAAATCATCTAAAAAATTTGCAGTTCTTCTATAAAAAAAAAACCGCTTGTTACTGAACTGATCAATAATCCTCATCAGTAACTAAACAATTATGCGAAATAGTTATCAGGGATTGGAGCCACTTCGTTTTCGTGATTCGTGTGGTTATCATGGAATTGAGCAGGTGGACCGAAATGAGAGACCTCCAACTAACCAGAAGAATTTACGCTATTTTACATGACATAATTACACGTCAAATGCAGTGCTTTCTGAAATGGCGTAGTTTCCATTTTATCCTTACTCCCATTTTTTTTCACTTTTGCACAATTCATACGGAAAAAATATATAATCTTTATAATTATTCATAACAGTCTTGCAAAATTTCTACACGGAGAAACTATACATATATTTTTCCTTATAACACACGCACGCACGCACGCACGCACGCACGCACGCGCGCGCGCGCACACACACCCACACCCACCCCCACCCCCACCCCCACCCCCACACCCACACACACACACACATATATTCGATTCCTAGAAATCATAAAAAAACCAAGACTCTATCTTTTTATACCCCGAGTCCTCACATTCCTTCGCTTCACTTACCAACTCTCGTATTGCTAAATGGGCTTTTGATCAGATACTGAGATATACGTCCCCCACATTACCTCACTCACTCACTCACTCACTCACTCACTCACTCACTGAAGTCAAGTACGACGGATTCAGTCAAGAAGTAACGGATT
>JACEEZ010001340.1:297500-342500 GCA_016584305.1 Chionoecetes opilio
AGGGGTTGTCATGGTCTTTGTGTTGCAGGGGTTGTCATGGTCTTTGTGTTGCAGGGGTTGTCATGGTCTTTTGTTGCAGGGGTTGTCATGGTCTCTGTGTTGCAGGGGTTGTCATGGTCTCTGTGTTGCAGGGGTTGTCATGGTCTTTGTGTTGCAGGGGTTGTCATGGTCTTTGTGTTGCAGGGGTTGTCATGGTCTTTGTGTTGCAGGGGTTGTCATGGTCTTTGTGTTGCAGGGGTTGTCATGGTCTTTGTGTTGCAGGGGTTGTCATGGTCTTTGTGTTGCAGGGTTGTCATGGTCTTTGTGTTGCAGGGGTTGTCATGGTCTTTGTTGCAGGGGTTGTCAGGTCTTGTGTTGAGGGGTTCATGGTCTTTGTGTTGCAGGGGGTTGTCATGGTCTTTGTGTGCAGGGGTTGTCATGGTCTTTGTTGCAGGGGTTGTCATGGTCTTTGTTGCAGGGGTTGTCATGGTCTTTGTGTTGCAGGGGTTGTCATGGTCTTTGTTGCAGGGGTTGTCATGGTATTTGTGTTGCAGGGGTTGTCAGGGTATTTGTGTTGCAGGGGCCGCCGTCGCCATGGAGGGGGTTGCCGGCAACACCAGTGAGATGGAGAACTCGACGCAGATGACCACCGAGGGTATTGTGGAGGCGTCGTTGGTTCCCCTGGATACCTTCATCGGCCTGGTCCTTGCCTTCTCGTCCTGCCTCTTCATCGGCATCTCTATCATCTTCAAGAAACTGGCTCTTAGGGATATAGAGGTAGGTGACAAGTAAGCTTTTTTGTATTGTTCTCATGTCGCTTAGAGCATATCGCACGCTATGAACCCCTGCCATCAAGGCCCTAAAGGCTACAGAAGGAGCTAGTCTTTCTGCATCTTTGTTATAATGATTTTCATGCGCTGTAAATGAGAAAAGATATCGGTAGCGATGTAAGTTCCGACATGAGGAGTTCATGATTTTGTTCTAAGATACTAGAAAGGGTGACTATACTTTAAGGCTCATCCCTCCGCTTATACCACGTGTACGTAGGTCTCACGGCCTCTTGTAATTTCCTTATGTTCTTATGTTCGTATGTTCTTATATACCCCCAGGCTGAGGGCGGGACGCGAGCAGTGGACGGCGGCTACGGGTACCTGAGGCTTCCCAGGTGGTGGGCGGGCATCTCCCTGATGGGCCTCGGGGAGCTCACAAACTTCGTCGCGTACATCTTTGCTCCAGCCATCCTGGTGACGCCCCTGGGGGTGTTCTCCATCGTGTGGACGGCCACCCTGTCGCCCTACTTTTTGAAGGAGCGCCTGGGCAAGCTGGGCAAGCTGGGATGCCTGCTGGTGCTGGTGGGCTGCGTGGTGGTGACCCTGTGCGGCCCCAAGGATCGCGAGATTGCCAGCATGGGGGAGCTTCAGTCTCAGCTGCAGCACCCGGGCTTCCTGGTGTACGCCGGCCTGGTGGTCTTGGTGTCGGCCTCCTTCATGGCCCTGGTGCCTCGCTACGGCCACCGATACGTGCTGCTCTACATCACCATCTGCTCCTCCTTCGGGTCGCTGTCCGTCATGTTCTGCAAGGGCGTGGGGCTGGCGCTCAAACAAACCATTAGCGGCGTTAATGAGTTCACTAACTGGGCCACCTGGGTATGCCTGGTGGCCCTGATCACCTGCCTGCTCATCGAGACTGTCTACATGCAGCGAGCACTCGACATCTTCAATAGCTCTGTCTTCATGTCCATCAATTACGTTCTCTTCACCTCGCTCGTCATCGTCGCCTCCTCCATCCTCTACACGGAGCTTCGCGAGATTGGGGTCAAGAACATCATATTAACATTACTCGGTTTCGTTGTGAACATCGCCGCCTTGTATCTGATGCATCTGGACCGCGAGGACAACACGCCTCCCCCTGCTGACGAGGAGACCGGCGACAACCCTGCCTCGCCGCAGAAGGCCAAGACACAGCTGACGCGCCCTGAGCAGGTCACGCCGCTGCTGGGTCGCGCTCCTGCCTCCCCTCTATCGGGTATTAATCTCCCCCACGGTATGTTCCCCGTCAAGACAAACTCCTGCATGTCGCTCATCAGTCAGACGTCTTTGCCGCACCCCACCAGCGGCGACAACCACAACGCCTCGGACATGCCCCACGAAGGAGAGGACGATACTTACGGCACTCACAGGCGGCGCTGCAGTGACACAGACGGCGGCAGGAACAACACGGAGGGGACGGCACCTAACAACAACAATAATAATAGCAATAAAGACAAAAACATGAAAAACAAGACTTCCAGCTCAGGTGAACGCACTCAGGGGCACTGCAGGTCCTCGTCCGGGTACCTGTGCGAGGTGCCTCTCCTCTCCGAACTGCACACCTCCTCCAAGCGGTCCTCCCCCGCCACGCTGCCAGACAGACACTGCGACAACGCCTCCCTCGCCAGCAATGCTAACAGAAGGGAAAGCTACAGCAGCAGCAGTAGCAGCGGCAGTACTAGCAGCAGCAGCAGCAGCAGCATGAGCGGCAATAATAACAGTGATAGTGCCAACAACAGCAGTAGTCAGTTAGCAGATAGGAACACGCACTTGGAACACGCTGAAGACTATGACAACCCCACCCTGGAACGCAGGCAGGTGTTGGCGTGAGGGGTGTTATTCACCATCGGTCTTTAGTACGTGCTAACTCGTAATAGCGAGTTATTACCCTCCCGGAAAGAGTTGAGACCTCATAGACCAATCTATGGGTAAGGGTGGGACCTTACACACACCACACATCCCTACCCCTAACTCAAGGGGGATAGTAACTGCCCGCTTCGTCAGCGAAAACCCCTAGAGTTCTGAGCGAGCTTCGAACCTCAGGAACCTACAGGACCTACTTCGAACCTACAGCAACTACCTCGTGTAGGTCTCACGGCCTCTTGTGGCTTCCTTATTTTCTTTTGTTCTTAACCAACGAACTGCTGAATGGAAGGCCATGACGTTATTCACTAAGCTAGAATATGTGTGTGTGTCTGTGTCTGTGTCTGTGTTGTGTGTGTGTGTGTGTGTGTGTGTGTGTGTGTGTGTGTGTGTGTGTGTGGTGCGTGTGTGTGTGTGTGTGTGTGCGCGCGCGCGCAGACTGAAAAATATAATTCATGTCTGTGTTCTTGCCAGAGGAAGCAGTATTACTCTCTCTCTCTCTCTCTCTCCTCTCTCTCTCTTCTCTTCTCTCTCTCTCTCTCTTCTCTCTCTCTCTCTCTCATCTATTTATTTATCTATCTGTGAAACACCACTCAAGTAGTATCTATGCAACGTAAATATATCATATACTGGAAACATTGCACTCAAATATATTCAACATTGCAGCATAAAATTTGTGACTGGCGTTACTGGCGAACTTTTGACACGTCGAAAACGTACCTATGATTCGTGAAGAAAAAAACCTTCCTGGAACAAACATGTGACGCGGCTAACGTGACGAAATAAACAATGTAGTGCTGTATCCATGACCAAAGATGTGCCGTTGTAACACTATACATCCATCCCCATTAGAATATCATCATCATTGAGTGAGTAGTAGTCCAAGAGTTGTAGTTGCAAAGGAAACAGCTCTCGAATTTATATCATCATCATCATCGTCATTATCATCATCATCATCATCAAGGACACCTGAACTTCTTTAACGTGTACCATGCAGTCGCACCACTCCACCAACCCTAAACAAATCAATGAGCCTCGTTTGAAAAGTGAGTAACAGAAGCGTCGATATCTAACATGTTACTAATTACTGTAACACGAAGGGCGACAAGGAGAGTGGTCGTTGGCGTCGTCGATATTAATGATGAAGGATGTCCTCGTCCTGAGTGCACAGCAAGCGAAGCGACGGACAATGGTGCACGTTGATTGTGTATTGTCGAGCAGAGGAGGGCCATCGTTCCTCCCCTTAACGAGAGGGACGGCATGTTGGTGTGACTGACCGCAGGCTCAGAAATCAGACGCTCTCACGTACACAACACGTATCCTTCTTGTTGGACGACATGAAGCTTTGTAGAGTGGGGGCCATTCAAAAAATACATAACGCTTTTTTTGGGTCATTTTCTACTCCCCTCCCCCCTTGTCACGCCTTGTAACACATGTCCAGACCTCCCTTAGGAAATTATGTAACACCAGCTAGTACCCTCTCCCTCTAATTTGAAGGTTTCCATTTTTTTTTCGAATACAATAAGTCTCGCATAAGTACATGAAAATTATCATCTTTAGGTTTTTCTTTAAAAAATCTGAAAATGTTATGTAACACAGCTGCACCTCCCTACCCCCCCACTGTCACACTCATAACACTTCACCATACCCCCCTCCCCCCTTAGGCGTTAC
Organism: Chionoecetes opilio; assembly: GCA_016584305.1. NCBI lineage: Eukaryota > Metazoa > Arthropoda > Malacostraca > Decapoda > Majidae > Chionoecetes > Chionoecetes opilio. The sequence continues at coordinate 301,823 of JACEEZ010001340.1, forward strand.
GTAATTTTTGAACAGCCCCGTCCATGAATTATGTATAGCAACGTAGAAAATATACGTGATAATAAATATTCTATGTACTTCTGTCTCATACCCTTGACCCTTGTATATAGGTTCGTATTATGAAAACTATTTATGCATAGTCTGTGTACATTTATTGCCTGGATGTTTGACTCGTTACGTTTCCTTATGGTGCTGCGCCTGTTTATGCTTGGTTAATGTAAAGAGCGTGTCCCGCCAACCCCTCCTCCATGACTACCTGTTCTTAGTGATCGGTAATCGTTAAGGGAAGAATGCAATAACTGATGGTCGCTGGATACAAGGAGGAAGCAGCCTACCCATCATGTTGCCTAAATAACAAAGAATGTGTGTGTAGCGCCCCCCCTTTATAGGTTTATTACTTTGACGTTAATTCAAGAGGGCTCCACAATCCTGGCTATTACGCTGCCACCACCCACAATAAGTGGGAAAAAAAAATTATAAGATTAAGAAAATATGTAAGTACTAATGGGTCTGAATAACAACGCGTTATCAGAACCTTAATATATTTGCACTTTACTGATTCAACAGTAATTACTTCCCAACTCCTTCTTAACCTAAATCATTAACTTATCTCTCAACTTAAATATATACTTAATGCTAACAGCATCGACACGACGCGACTCTCAGCTCGTGCTCACAAACGTAATCCTATAACTCCTTCTTAACCTAAATCATTAACTTATCTCTCAACTTAAATATATACTTAATGCTAACAACATTGACACGACGCGACTCTCAGTTCGTGCTCACAAACGTAATCCTATAACTCCTTCTTAACCTAAATCATTGAGTAAAGTTCCCGTCACTGGTTCTGTGTAACTTTTCCCGTCACCCTGATTCTCTGAGTCAAGTATCAATGCCCACACACTCCAGCTATGAGACTAATCCTTAGCTGTATCCTAGTGTTAAAACAGAGGCGTTCACATTTGTTCCCCCACCTGCTCATCCAGCCGTCTCTCCACTGCTACCTTGAACCCTTATCCAGGGTTGAAAACCACACCTCCCCGCACGTCTCTCCACTCGGACACGTAGACCCCAAAAGACATCTAATATGGCGATCTACCTTCCTCCTTGCCTGGCCCGCTGACGTCACCAGTTACCGTCGGTACAAAATATATCAAAATATATTTTTATATAGTGATTCAGAACTGAGGAGTGGAGGAAAATTACGCATTTCATTACTCGACATTTATATATTACTTTACCCCCTCCCACTCAACGTAATCTCTTCGTCAATCATGAGTCAAAAGTTTTAACCCATTTTCCTTCGTTACATGTGCTAGATTATTATAGTGTGATGGAGCAAAGCCTTCCCTTAGTGGCCTTACTCTATCATCCACTGACGTGGTTGGATGAAACGATGAGGAACCTCTATTGATCATACTCATGGACACAACAATACTTCTTATGGTAAAATAGTTGTACGGTACAAAAAACGGTAAAATTGTACGGTAAAAAGGGGTACATAACGCCTGCGATGAAAGGCCTAACCCACCAACACCTAAAACTGTATTAGACGGTCAGACAGCACCTTGATAGTCATATGGGGAAGCCTCCATTACTTAGCAATGAATGTTGCCCTCTGTATGTGGTTATAGTTACAATGAATGCGTTATTATGATCCTACCTAAACAACATGCACGTAGTACCAACAGCGAGGTTATTGACTATACAAATTGCTAACACGCCATAAAGATCTCGAGCAGCAATGAGTCGGATTCGAACGCAGGGACGCAGCACGCGAATCAAAAGTTACTGAGTTACTAACACTGAGCCACCCCGACGGGCAGGAGGAAGAGGAAGAGAAGGAGGAAGATCCCAAGGAGAAAGAGAAGGAGAGCTTAAACAATATATTTGAGGTGCAGAAATGTTACAATTTACGTTTGTCAGAAAACAGAACATAATAAAGCCCTGCATGGGAATGATGAACACCACCTAAGGGAGACATAAGGGAGGTCGCGCGTGCCTGCTGGAGACAGTCACCTGACAAAGGGGCGTCACCTTCCTTGAGTCATCGGGCTGTCAGAGAAATAAATATATATCCCATCTTTCTATGCCCTTCATTAGACATGTAGACTAACTATTCATCGTGTTTATCGGAACAGTTTATCGTGCGATCTCGGGATCTCCTTTACAAGTAACCATAATATATCTATATACTTTATCCGTCGGTTAACAGCTTCAAATATTAGGGTATAATCCCAGTTATAATCAATACACGATCGGTGGTTTTAAGTATCCTGAACGTTTCGTTCATCTTAAGGAGTATTTCTAACCCCTACAACAGCCGTCGGAAATGAAAAATAACAAGGGGGTCTGAGGGGTCGAAATTCCCCCAGCGAGGTTAGGTTACGTAATCAATGCCCAGGTTAGGTTAGTGGGTATCATTTTACACTAGGACCAGAATTCCCTACACAATTGAGAGTATGATTTATGTTTACCTTATTGAAATCTAAGAAACATTCTCTCTATGAGCTTCCGTCGCAAATCATTACTTTTGGAGATATGACATGTTGTTTATAGGGAGGTGATAGACGAAGTTTACGCGCGCCTCACTCTTCTTCCTCTTGTGGCTTGCATCGCCTCGATTCCTCCCTTGCCGCGGACCCTTATTAATGCGAATTTGAATTTATTTAGATTAAAACGTGGGGTCAGGTTAGACCGTTAGATTGAGTAAGGTATTTGAGTCAAAAGGTGGGGTTAGATTAGTTCATTTTCATATCTCCTATACACTCTTCTTCCTATTAAAAACATCTTATATCTCCGAAAGTAGTGATTTGCGACGGAAGCTTATAGAGAAAATGTTTCTCAGAATCCCTTAAGGTAAACATAAATCATACTATGTAGATAATTCTGGTCCTAGTGTAAAAATGTACCGGTTATAGTGAACTAGCAGGGATGTCCGGGAGGGGAGGGGGGGGGGGGGGGGCAGCATCCTTAGTTAGGTCAGGAGAGTATTGGTCAATGGGGAGTATTGGTTGAAACTGCATATTTATCAATATTTGTATACCAGTAATACCTACTACTTTTATTTGCCTGTCCGCGGGAGCTTGACGCTAGATGTCGCCTGGAGCCAAGGAAGATAGAAGCTCTTCTATTCCTTGGCCTGGAGCAGCCTGGGTGACGCGACTGACGTCACTGACGTCTTGCACTGCCGTGTGGGCACTGCATACTTGGCACTACATAACCAAACTTGTTACCTTATTCCATGACTAACGAATTAACAGTTACTACTCCATCGTCCCTTAATGTGGAATGAGGCGAAATCTTTGACCTACGATACACTGCTGGCAATATTCAGTCTGAACCAAGGAAACTAGAGACATTTTGGTCTGAACTCTGAATGCCTAAAGTTATAAACAATCAACATGGCGCCGTCACAGGTGGCTGAGGAAGGACCACCACCACCACCTGCCGTGACCAGCCTTAGCCACAGCATCGTGTCCTCACCCATCACTGTACATCGAGACAGAATGCACTCAAACCCAGAATGATAGGACCCAAACGTTAAGAAAGTCTTGACTTACCACAGATCAGCGGACCACCGTGGGAGACGAGCGCAGCGCAGCCCTCCTCGTGCGGCACCTCCGAAGGCTGATCAGCTGATGTAAACACTTCAAATAAAAGTTTAATATCAATAATATTGTACCCAAAGAAATATTACTGTGCTTCTTACAACATGAGTATGACTACAGTAATCACTGAATATGAAGTTGAATATAATTCATGCGTGATTTCATTCTTACAAGTATTCTTTTTACTCATGCTAACTGCTGTACGAAGCCGCGTAGTGGTGCGTACTCGCAAGGCACAAAATCAAGCTTACCTATTTAAATTTTTCAAATCATGTTTATGCATGGATGAGGGTCTCAGTGGGCCTCACTCCTGCCTGTATATCTTTCTTCCAAAAAACAAAGTTTGCTGACAATAAACTTATCCTGACAATAAACATTTATATTCCTGGTTTGCGTTCCGTGGTGGTAGTTCCTGTGAACCTCTATCTGCTCACAAGTTCACAAATCACAACCCTGCAACACCCTCCTTGGACTTTCTATCATGTCGAGGCAACGGTATGCAAAACACAAACACACAGCCAGGAGGAGGTAAATGTAAATAAAAAGAGTTGAGGTGACCATTTTTTAAGCATTTTTTAAGCAAATCTTACTGGGCGACACAAGATAGAGGCAATAATAGAAGAAATAAATATAAATGGAGATCAAAATTGTTATGCAGTAATAAGAATGTACTTCTGGATCTTGCACACGGACATGATGAGCCATTGCATTCAGGAAGGATTTAATGAATAAACTAGCCGCAAAGCCACCCTCCGGGCGGCCTTTTTGGCTACCTCCTGCGGAGGGCTATTGGTGGGCCTTCGGCCCACCACCTGTGTTTGGTGGGCCTAAGGCCCACCAAACACAGACTCTCCAGATAGCCCCTTCTAACTTTCCTGAAATCATGGATGTAGAAATGTATGTATTAACGCCAACCCATTCACATCATAGCCCCTTCTAACTTTCCTGAAAGCAAAGCCGCCCTCCTGGCGGACTTTTTGGCTAGCTCCTGCGGAGGGCTATTGGTGGGCGGCCCACCAAACACAGACTCTCCAGATAGACCCATTACCCACCACCTCGGCCCACCAAACACAGACTCTCCAGATAGCCCCTTCTAACTTTCCTGAAATGTATGTATTCCCCCCACCCATTCACTCACCCATTACCCATCACCCCCCACCCATTCACTCACCCATTACCCATCACCACACACCCATTACCCCCCACCTATTCCCTCACCCATCACCCATCACCCCCAGGGCCGGATTATCCTATAGGCTAGTGTAGGCTGCAGCCTAGGGCCCCTCAAGCTTGGGGGCCCCAAACCTGGGGTCCCTGCTAAAAGATTTCCATATATAATTTTTTTTGAAAACTGATATTTTGCATTGCTAAATAATTCATTTAACTTAAAATAAAATTACAAATAATTTGAGATAAAGGGCCCCTGTTTGAGGCCCTTTATTTGAGATAAAGGGCCCGTTTGAGGCCTTTATTTGAGATAAAGGGCCCCTGTTTGGGACCCTAGCTGTAAATCATGGGGCCCCAGTCCATGTTTGTTTATCATCGTGCTAAACACAGTAAAACACTTATTTGTGAATGTAGCGTATATATTGTTTTTCAGCTCACTTATTTTGCTATATAATGTAAAAAAAATTCGGGTGCGGGCGAGTTAGAGGGTGGCTCCGTCTGAGGGGGCCCACAATTTAATTAGCCTAGGGGCCCCAAGTCATAATCCGGCCCTGATCACCCCACACCCATTACCCATCACCCCACCCATTCACTCACCTATTACCCATCACCCTACATCAAGGTTTCCTCAATTCTCGCAACCCACTTTTTTTCTTCAGTTCTCGCTAATAGGCTGCTAAAAAAAGAAGAAAAAAAAAGTGATCGGATCATCCTATAAGTGGGCTTAAAGCCTTCCCCTGGTCAACCTGATTCCAAAACTGTGACATATGATGGGATTCCGCAACAGGGGGCGGCACCTATCGCGGACAGACAGACAGACAGACACACACACACACACACACACACACTTTCGCTTATATTATTATAGATATCTTGTCGCCCAGTAGCTTAAAAATGTCCTTACTGGGCGACAGTTTTCCATCACTGGGAGACATTTTGGTCGCCCAGTTACCATGTTAAAAAATGCACTGCTGTAGGCTGTACGTTGCATGATAACCAATTCACATGACCCACTAAAATAAATAAAAAACACACATAGGGTCTATTGTAGGTATAGAGCGAGAGACTACAGAAGCCTACAATCAACAGATGAGATAGAAGAGCCATACAACTGTCTGATGCAATACTTTCTCCCACTGCAGACATCATTCAACATTGATAGAGTTTGGTCCCTTGCACAAAATTGTTTAAAATTAAACAAAAGAAGGTTGTTGGATATGTATACATTTATGAGGCCAGATGAACTAAAAATTCTGACCTTTTTTTTTTTGTCATCCTATATTTTTAAATTTCTGGCAAGTCATGGCCACCCGATTGAAATGCTTCCTATAAGTAATATTATATGTACTATTATTGGCAGATGAAATTCCAAGAATATTTTTCATAGCAAATTCTTTAAGACAGTTTCAAAAGGTGTTTTATGCAATCAAGTGACAAAGATTACTATAAAAATTTATTAGGGTTACATATAAAATTTTCTTACTAATAATCAACAAATATATTCATTAGCCTACTAATCAGTATGTTGTGTTCAGCTAAAATTTTGTATGCTAGTGTGCATGCATGTAAAAAATTACTGTGCCTACTAGCTTACAATTCATATGTATGTATATATCTGTGTTGTATGTATGTATAAAACCTAGCTTGTGATATATCTCCAGTGCTACATTTAGCGTGCGTACCAGCGAGGGTTTGAGCTGCACGTCAGGGTGTGGCGGGGCTAACCTTCCTCAGGGGGTGGCTGGGTCAGGGCCGTCAGCCGCTGAAACCTTTTGATTATCGTTCCATTCTCCTGCAGCAGCCTCATCACCTCATCCTGAGCCTCACACATCTCCTGCAACCTGGGGGAGATAGACATACAATTGACTACTAAATGAAATTACGTTTTTTTTCTTTCTAAATCTAATCAAGCCCTTTAGATTAGCAAGAATTTATCAGTACCAATTACTCACCAAACTGGAAGATTTACTTTCGATGAATTTCAGTCAGAAAAAATCAAAGGAAATGATTTGATAAATAGATTGATTCTTTTATGATAATTATTACCCAATAACTACGAGTGGAAACACACTGAAAGTTCAAAAGAGAATGGAGAAAAGATTTATACACCACTACTTCATTATGAAAAAAGACATTTCTTGCACAAAATACAATGAAGACGACCTGAGCTGTATTTTTGTCGTCCAAGCACCGTCTTGGATTACGAATCCCAATCCAATAACACTTGCTGAAATGTGTGTTATACAGTGGCCGCAAAAAAAATGTATACATTTATAATTTTCGGACAATAAAACAACAATATGTAACTTACAGTACTTTAGTTTCAGTGACACAGGTTTCTTATTCACATATTAGTACTTGGTCATGTTTCCCTTGTATTGGATGACCATCCCAATCCTCTTGGGCATGGAAGTGGCGAGTTTGGTGAAGTAGGAGAGGTCCATTTCCACCCACAGCTTCGTCAGGGCCTGCTTCAGCTCGTTGATGTTCGTCGGCCGTTTCTTCGCGATCGCCTTTTTCATCTCATTCCAGGCGTTTTCAATCGGATTTAGGTCCGGGGAATTGCCAGGCCAGTCCAACACAGGGATGTTATTGTCTGTTAGGAACTTTTGAACAACTTTGGACCGGTGGGCAGGGGCAGAATCTTGCATGAACACCTCGCACTCGTGAATGGCATAGGGCACTAACAGATGATCACGTAACACTTCAATGTAATTTGCCCCTTTCATGGTAACATTCTTTGGGAGGAAGTACAGACCTCCCCTGCCCTTATTGCCACTGAAACCACCCCAAACCATAACGCTATCTGGGTGTTTCACGGTCTTCACGGTATATTTTGGGTGGTACCGTGACACATCACTTGGACGGCGCACTGTCGTTGAAGCCATCCTAACCAGTCTAAAAGTGCTTTCATCACTGAACATGACCTTCTTCCACTGCTCTGGTGTCCACTGCCGGTATCTCTTACAAAAGGAAAGCCGCTTCTTCTTCATAGCTTCTGTCAGTAAAGGCTTTTTGGCGGCGCGGCGGGTTGGTAATTTCAGCGAAATTTGCAGGCGATGTTGAATGGTGCGAACAGAGACGTTTCCTAACAAAGCTGGATGATTTTTCTTCAGTTCTGCGGCAGTTATTGCAGGATCATTCAATACTTCACGCCTCATAATTTTGTCAGTCCGAGGAGATGTTTTTTTGGGGGCTCCAGAACCAGGTTTCTTTGGCGGAACGGTACCGGGTGGCAATGACTCAACAGCTTTCTTCAGGTTGTAAATCGCCATGCGTGTAACGTTCACCTCTGCGGCCACACGTATCACAGATGCTCCTTCCTTCAGGAGGGTAAGGGCACGGGTCTTCTCTTCATTTGAAAGTTTGTTACGTCCCATTCTGACAAGTGGGAGCCGAGATATAACACTCCAAGGTTCGCTGCCAAGTCAAAAAGGGCGGTCCGGAGCATGCGTAAAACCACCCTCTCTCTATCAGCTCTCGAAAAGCACTGAGTGTGGTTGTGTGTTGGTGGTGGGGTGGAGGGAGACTCCTTCCACCTCCCTCCCTCCTCACTAGCTCCGCCCACCATTTATATGGCGGGAACGAAGGTGAAATCTTTACGCGCTTTCGGGTGTATACATTTTTCTTGCGGTCAAAATGTATACATTTTTTTTGCGGCCACTGTACTACTTTGTGATATTGTTTGCAATGTTTTGCATTGATTATTATTTCGGCTCCTACCAAGCTTGTTGTGTTTTTGTCGCAGAAACCAATCCTTTTTCAATTACAACAAAAACGGTCTTCGTATCCAAGACGGTGCTTGGACGACAAAAACACGGCTCTGATGTTTCCTTATGCAGCGGCAGACTACTTGAAGTTACCATTAAAGAAGATGAGTGAATGTAGCGATTAAATGGGGAGTGAAGGGGGGTGAAGTATGAAATGAGCAGGAATTTTGATACAGTGAGGATGCTTGAGGAATGAGCGGCATACAGTGAGCTTTAAAGAGCAGCAGTGTTAATGCAAGCAGTAAAATCAACAGCACAGTATTATTCAACTTCATATATGAAGTAGCTTTATCAGTAGATTAGTGGTTAGCTTCAGCACTACTACAAGGAAACACTTCATATACATACGAAAGTCTAACTCTGGTCCTGTTGATGCTGTCTTTCTTTGACTTCTTAGTGTCGTTGGAGTCAAAAGTCCTAGTAGAGGTCCTGCCGTCACTGCCCTCATCACCCTGAAGAAAAAATTATGTCAAGGTAAAGGATAAGTGATGTCAGCTGTTCAGATAATATTACGTAGTTTGTCCTGTGTATGAGAGCACTTGATATACTTGGTAAGGTAAAGATGGAGGCATATGCTAAGCTGCGCGTGGCCTCGGTGCTCATCTCCGTCGCATTACCCCTCGAGTCTGTGGTGGGTGTGAACCCGCTACCCCGGGGCACAGGGCTAGTGTGACATCTGGGTTACCACAGTTACCTTCCCCAAGTTTCTCCAGGTACCCATTTATCGACCAACCCCAAAAAGAAGGATGAACAGTTGGGTGGGCTGCCGCCTACTGTCCTGGCCGGGATTTGAACCAGGGCCCATGGATTCGTACCAAGGCACACTAGCCACTTCACCACGGAGGAGCTTAGGCATATATATATTACAAATTACATATTCAGGACTTACTGCAATAAATAATTTTCAAAGAATTATTTGACAGTTTGCTCAAATAAAAGTTGTCGTTACAAAAATAATTAATTGTCCAAAAAGAAAAAAAACCTGCAGGCTCATACACTCGCAAAATCTGTAAAAGTATATTAAACGCAAAAAATAGTATACATAAAACATTATCTTATGTAATACTATACAACAATGATCAATACAGCCCTATTTTTCTTAAATGACTAGGGTAGGGGATGCAAATTCAAGGAAAACAAACATGTGTTGAATGGGAGAAGACTACCATCTGTACACCATTCATACTTTCAATATCACAAGAGGACAGCTTGGGGAAATATCCAACATGTACCAGGAACCCACATACCTCTAACTTCAGTCTGGCGTCATCCTGTAGCTTCCTGTCCTTGATGGTGGATAGAAGCTCAGAGAGGGTGAGGTGGTAGCTCTCCTCTGTGTCTCCCAGATTGGTTTGGAAAGAGTACAGCACCGCCTCATGCTTCTCTAAATCTGCTTCTTCGATTTCAGTCTGCACTCGCTGGACCTTTGCCGCCCTGTACATAGGTAGAATTCATCGTTATGTAACACAGTAGTTCTAAGTTTATATATATAATTATCTTCCATATAAGTAAGATGTCATTATTAATTTTACGATGAATTCAAAGTGGTGAGAAGTGAGGAGAGAAGGTGGTGAGGCATTGGGGAGAGCTGTTGGAGTGGAAGTTCCAGGTCGCCGTCCACCGGGCAGGCCAAGGAAGACATGGAGGCAGTGTGTTGAAGAGAATTTGGCAGCATTGGGCATTGAAGAAGTAGAGGCAACGGATAGAGATAGTTGGAAGCGTATCATCGGCTGTCTAACCTCATAAGATACGGAAAAATCTGATGTTAAACAGAAAGAATAAGAATAAGATGAATTTAAAGCTGTGTTGTGAAGGCAGGGTAAGGCTTACTTGCACCAGTCCGCCAGGTGGTCAGTGGTGCAGTTCAGCGTGGCGGTGACGGAGGCCAGCAGGGTCTCCAGGCTCTTGGCTGTTTCCTTCATTTTCATTTTCTCCAACAAGTGGAACTGTTCGTCATTGAAAGTCAATGCTGGTGATAGAAACAAAATAACTTACAATGGAATCTTGGACCAATGAAATGTACAACACTACAATTCCTTAATAGTATTTCACTGCCAATAGAAATCATTATGCTCCTCAGGAAAATGAAGGAAAATACAATGTGAATAATAGGACCTGGTTAAGCAAAACAACATAACGGCATATAATTTGGTATTCTAAAGCTGATTGATAGGTATCCAATACCACTTTGGTACTTATGAGAATCACATACTCCTTGCAGCTCTGTCTCTGAGCAGGTGCTGCCACGATTCTCGCAGTTTGTTGACTAGCGTGGATGCCTTGTTGGGCGCTCGCTCCACAGACGCCGCATCACTCCTGACCTGCTGCCACTGTCGCCGCAGCTGTGATCCTGTCACCACTCTCTCAAACAGCTGGTTCACCACGGGAACTATAGCATTCAGGGAGTCTCTCACCTGAGTTCATGTGAAAAGGTATGGGGTATTATGAAGCAATGACATGACCCTAGCCAAATATAATATTGATATAAATGACTACTATCATCTTTCCACTCTTACTAAGTATTCTTGTTGCATATCAGAAAAATTATCAGTGGAATAAATGAATAATAATTACACTCTTTTCTCTACTTGAAGTGCAACAACTCTGAAATGAAAAGTTGGGTGCATTTATTTTTCCTGATTACTTTTTAACTTTAGCTTTGTCCAACAGACTGAACAGTAGGCTATCAGTATATATATCAAAGTGCATGTGCTCATCTTGAAATAATATATTGTTTCATCAAACTTTGAACTCTTAACTTTGAATATATAACAAACAGAAAACAGAAGATTTTGTGCCCAAGTGCGTAGGTAAGCGTCTTGACTCACCGCCCTGTGGTGCGCCCCCGCCCCCACCACCAGCTCCTCCAGCCTCCCCGGCCATGGGTTCTCGTGGCTCTGGGAGGTTACCACAACCATGAATACCCAATGTGTCTCAAGCTCTACTAGTGATATGGGGAAGACATAGAAGGGGAGGGAGGATCAAGGCAGAAAGGAAGATAGACATTTACCACAAAGGGGGTTTTCATGCAGGTCTTTCCTGGCAATGCACTGATTTTCGGCATGAATGCTCTTGTGTGTCATCTTATGAATACATGATTATTCATTATGAAACCCATTTGCTCTTTGATTATCAACAAAAGAAAATTTATATCAGACATCTTAATAGTTACCAGAAACTGGAAATACGTAAATAATTATATGTGTGTGCAGATGATTGTATGTGAATTCATATATAAATAAAAAAATAGCAAAAGTTTCATGATTGGGCAGTTTAGGGGATTACACTTGAAACTCGTGTATATATTTATAAAACTCGTGACATTCATTATATGGTAATAGTCAAATTGTGCTCATGTGCATGAGTAATTATTGCATTATTTTGTCCCACAATGTTTAGAGTAGTGTCTGCAAACTAGTTTATGTGCTGTGCTCGTGTCCTTCTTGAGCATCATATCACAGTGTGCTGGGTACCATGCTTCAAGCAGTACAGTGTCTCAGGATCATTCTTATTAGAAGTTATGCCAGCTCACACGGCCCTGAGTGAGGCCCAGTAAGCAGTGTCACTGCCAATGCTATGTAGGCACAGGGTCGCCAGTAGGCAGGGCCCACCACACCTGTGTGTTCTTTCTCCTCCTACTTCTTTGAATTTCAAACATTTCGCCTTATTGTCATATATGAAAAGAATAAAATTCTTACTCAGATTTAAGAAAGTGCCTTTGTGAGAAACTGCCACGTGTAGCCTACTGGACAACACTTTGCTAGTATGTATTAAGCTCTTGAATGTACTTAAAAGAGGGCAATGCCCAAGTCTGGAATTCCAGACGAAAATACATGTCACTGATGCACTTATAAGGAGATAGGTTTTGAAAATCCTATAATCACATGTGCAAATGCAAATATATGCTTCCTAGGATGCATGTAATGTTTCACACAATGAGCAGGGCCTAAGACCACTGTATACAGCAGTCTTTGGCAGGGCACATCATGCCATTGATATTGTTAGTTTGCTGCTCAGTGATGTTTCAAAAATAATTTATTTTCTTTTAAAGACTACGATAATATGTTAGATAAAAATATTTAAAGCAAAATCCAGGATAGACTACAGAGGTAATGACGTGGTACATCAGAGGAGATAGAGGCTGCCTTCCCAGTGAGGGATGGGTGAGGCACCATCACGAATAAGAGATAAGCGTTGTATCAAAACTCAAAATTGTCAAAGATGCAAAATGTTAGTCATTGACATGCCGAGGCAATTCTAAACTGCCAGCTCATGCATAAGATACACATCAGCACATGTGAGTCATCTCCAACATTATGTTCCAATAGCTATGGGATCTCTAGCACCAGCAAAATGCAACACAAAACGAGTATGAATAGGTCATTAAAGGTGGGAAATAAATACAGAGAAGCAAGACAACATGCTCCAACTCCATTTCATTCATCAACCTCAGCACAGAGTAATAACACACACACACACACACACAAACACATGTTTATGTAAATAATGGATCTGAGTCAGTGGTCAGTTTTTCTCTGAAAGCTGAAGCTTCTGAAGTGCTAGCCATGCATAACAACAACATGCCTTTAAGGAAGTAAAACAACAAATACATTTTTTAAAGACCAAAAGAAGTTTGATCATACTGCATAGAAAATTTTTAAACTTAAAAATAATGTTACTATAGCATAACAGGAGGGAAAATATTTGTTAGGGAAGGAAATATTTTTTTTTTTTTAAAAGGCATAACCACTGGTGCTGTTAGGTAGCAAAGTACTTCAAGGGAAACCAAAATTAAGGACCGTCTAAAGACTACAAGGATGGTGCACCGAAAAGTGACTTACCGATTTTTCTGTATCAACTTTATTGTTGACCAAGTCTTCCATTCTCTCCCGCAACGCCTGTGTTGAGCCGTCCTGGTTCCCTCCACACATCTGCGTCAGCATGAGAAACCTGCGGTGGTTTGCCACAAGCTGACTGAAGCGGTCGCTCACGGCAAAGGTGAGAGCCTGCACGTGGTTCAGCTGCGACCTCAGGTTGGTCAGCTCCTCAACAATGACTTCACTGCAAAGAAACATCTTGATTATGGTTAAAGGGATACAATAAAGGAGATGTAGGAAAAGTTCTTACGGCTAGTAATCAGGGCAGAACAAGAAGTAACGGATTCAAGCTGGAAAAGCGTAGATTTAAAAATGAAATAGGGAAAAACTGGTTCACAAATAGGGTGTTAAATGATTGGAATGGACTCAGTCGTCAGGTGGTCAGTGTGGAGTCAATAGGGAGCTTTAAAAGGAGACTGGATAAATTTGTGGATGGGGATGAAAGGTGGTAACTCTACCTGTAGGTAGAGTTAATTAACAGGAACTACCACATGTAGGTCTCGCGGCCTCTTGTAGCTTCCTTATTTTCTCATGTTCTTATGTTCTTATGATTACCCCATCAATGGCTAGAAATTTACATAGCTTACCCTATAACATACTTCATACAATAGAGAATTACTTTCTATAATGATAAAAGAGAGAACCAGCAGTACTTACATGAACATGAGGACACTGTATTCAGTCAGATGCACACATTTGAGAAGTAGTCAATCTTGCGCTTGATGGCATGACCCACACCACACATGCCCTTGCCCACCGTGGCGTCGTGCTCCACACTCACTAGCGCCGGGAAGCTGGCAAACTTGACCGCTGTTTGAAGACCATGATGAACACATTACAATGGTGACTGACCTACTAGCCTGTAATCCAAGCCTCTATCATACTGTATTCATAGTATGTTAATGATTGGTTAACTGCAAAATAGGGTGATAGCATGAATCTAGTGACATGGATGTTTACTGGTGCCTCAATTCAGAGTTGTCAGTTTAGGGGAAATCCTTGATGCAATTTGCCATTATTTCAATAATATTTGTCACATGCTATTCATACAACATGCATGTACTAGAAATAAATTTCATTGCACTTGTAATTATTCTAGAAGGCAATATTTACCAGGTGTTTCAGGTAAAGTGAGTGTGACGTCATCATCCTGCTTGGAGAAGAGAGCCAGAGGGGAGCGCGGGGTGGTGGAGGGGTAAGAGGAGGCGGGCTGGTCCATGGCCACCACCTCGCTGAAGTGCTTCTTGTCATACAGAAGCAGCTGATTCACTGGGTTCATGTCTGTCTGTTCACATACCAAGTACTGAAGTTCTTCATACCTGCAGTACCAAAAGGGAAATACTGTTAATCTCTAAGAACTCTCTGAGGGAATGAGAGATAAACTAATTTCCCATGAGTGTGTTATAGAAAGACTGTCAGGCATAAAAGACTTAAAACATATCCAGTTACATGACGATGAGGATTATTGGTGTTCATATTACTGTCTTGTAGGCTTTCCTGTGGCTGACCGGTGCCTCACCTGTGTTCTGGGTCCATGTAGATGGTGAGCGGCTGCACCTTGTTCACCAGGAACACGTGCACCACCTTCCTGCTCAGGATCATTGTCACCTCCTGGAAGAACCTTTCAAAGTTCCACATTCTCTGCGGGTCCACCTCCAGCAGGCCAGCCAGCAGGGGCGTCACCAGCTTCCTCAGGCCCCTGCACCAGGTAAATGAAGCTTGATTTAGAGTTTTTAAGTCGATATGGGGCTTATGAAAGACATTCCAGAAAATTATATAGACAAATAAATGAAAATTAATCTCATAAGTTACCAAGCATGATTCTTCAATGAATAAGTCACATATAATGGTCTACATGACATCTACATCTATAAAACATAAGGTTCTTCCATCACAGTGGATGGGAATACCACACACAGGCTGAGCTGGCAGGTTTCTGGCAGGGAGGTGACCCACTCAATGGGTCCGTTCTCTGAGGTCTGGACCCCAGCGATGACTCCCGGGGCCTTCTCTGTGGTGATGTGGTACATGGTCTCCTTGTTGCGGCGCCCACCGTAGGGCCGGAAGGGCAGCATGCCCGTGGCTACGTGGTACAGCGTCACACCTTGGTAAAATATGTTACACTGTATTATCAAACAATTACATTTGTCCCATAAGTTTCTTTTTCGACTAATCAACATATTATGTATCTGGTACATGTATCTGGAATAATGCAAAAGACTAAGTTCTAGGGATATTACTTAATAGGTATAACAAATATTTGTCAAAGTCGCATACATGTACATCCAAACACACGAGGGGATCTATAGCCTGTCCTGAGGATATAGCAATACATGATATTCAGCTCCTGCCATAAGCAAGAGCAAATTTTTAAAACTAATATGTACATATATTGAGGGTAATTCGGATTACATAGCTGGATTACTCCCACAACCTGAAAATCTGGATGTATATGGGGTTATTATTTAAATAATAATGAAGTATTCAAGGCTTCTGCTTGCATGGGGTTACCCTCCAAGCCTCACCTATGGACCACAAGTCCACCCGGGCACCAAAGGTCTTCCCGACAGGCTTCCTGAGGACGGCTCGCTCATACATGTCGGGGTGCTGAAAAATGTGTCCTGATTTAATGGTCGGTCTCTCAACATGGCTTCCTTAAATAATTACCTACACATGTTTATGTCTCTATGGTAATCTACCTCCTTTTATATCACTGAAACACACCACAAAAATAATACAGTGTTAAGTATATGCAATCCTTGTTAAATGTGTACTTGTTTCATGTGGGCTATATTAACTGCTTACCTATATTTTTTCTCCACTTAAAAAATATAGATGCTTGCTATATTTGGCTATGAAAAAAAATGGAAATACAGTTAGAAGGTTTAGATTGCACCAACATATAGTACACATACACATGCTCCTCTGCCACAGTATTCACCAAGCCATGTGACTCTTAGTTCATACTACTTTGACACATGTGTATCTTGCTATTTATATACAAGACTCATCAAGAATGCCCCCTGATCTGAAAGAGGTGGTGTTCGAAGCTGATCCCCAGACAGAGAGGCATCATTGGCAAAGGAGAGCTGAAAGAGAGTTCCCATTGCTATCAAGAACTTAACACTGTATAAAAAAACTGAGCCCTCCACCCAACATTGTGTGCTTTCTTACAATCCAAAACTGCCACTCTTAACACCAACACAAGCCCATCAACTGTCTTACAAACTTCAGTAAGCAAGCATTCTCCTATCATTCAAGACAAAGCCACATGGATACCACAAAGATACATGGTAAGTAACAGATAACAGGGGAAAAAGTAACAGGGTAAAGTAAGTAACATGTGCCACACTCTCCATGATACACACCAGGTATTCTTCAGTGCCATAGAGAGACATGAACTGCTGATCGTCTTGAAGCTCCCGCGCTGCCCCAAAGTCCGTCAGCTTGTACATGGTGGAGCCGTCGATGTCTATGAACTTCATGATGTTCCCCGGCTTGAGGTCACGGTGCACCAGGTTGTTGTCTCGCAGGTGCTTCATGCCGGCAGCTGTGTGTGTGTGTGTGTGTGTGTGTGTGTGTTTATGGGTGAAAACACAGAAGATCAACAAGTAGGCAGGTGATTTAAATACTTCTATACATAATGACTGAAAGAATACCAGGGAAAATCTGACGTTAAACAGAAAGATGAAAGAAGAATGCCTGAGGGAGGAGAGAGCAGTATGAGGCACCCACCCAGATGTTGCAGCACCAGTATGAACTCTCCCTCCTCCAGGCCGTGACTGTTCTCAGGGTCGTCCAGGATGTTGAAGAGTGAGCCGCCCGTACACAGCTCCATCACAATCACCTTGCCGCGCCCCTCTTGCTGTGGGGCAGGATAGCAATGAACACTATTAATCACACTACCTGGAGTACGTGTAATCGCATTCTCTCTTTCTGTCTCAACTTTCGTTTGTTTTCTTTTGTTTTTTCTTATATTTCTTCTTCTCGTAAGTCAATGCTGCTGTGATTGTAGGGTGTGCACTAAATCAATTTCTAAACTTACTTTCACTTTCTTGCCTCTTATACAAAGTGGCATTCAGATTTCTTGTTATAAATATATAATACACTCTTCTTTGCATGACATTCTAGGCAATTTTCATTATTTTTTTCCACAGATATGCATGAATACTCATACCCTTGAATGAAATATCTAACTTGGTTATAAATAAAGAATATACACTTCTTCACATTACATTCTAGACGATTTTCATAATTTTTTCCATAGAAATGCATCTATACTCATACCATTGAATCTAATACCTAAGTTGCGCTTTTTTAATGTTGTTATAATTTTTCAGTGATGATCTAAAATTGTTCAGAGACTACTTGTACTCTCTTCCAAAGTTACTTATAACAAGTTGAGTATCACTGTATGGTCCTGCAAATAATCATATGAGTAATATTATCCTAGTACAATATGCAGCCTTACCTCCTCCTCAATGGCCAATAGCTTGACAATGCTTTCATGGTTGACTTTCTTCAGCACCTCAAACTCTCTCATCTGCACCTCGTGAGGCCGCATGTGAGACAGCTGGTTGAAGGTCTTCACGGCCACAGGCTCACCGGTGTGCTGCCAGGAGAGACACTTCACCATCAACGGGGGTGCGCCACATTTCCTACACCATGTATACTACACAGCACACCACCTACAAATTTAGCAGATTTTAGAGTAGTGCCATATTTCCTACAGAGATACAGCGTATCTCCTACACACAGTAGGTGTAGGAGATATGCCTGACATTTGTTTGTGTGTAGGAAATATGACCGCCTATGTGTAGGAGCTGTGAGTATGTAAATATGTGTATCTGTAAAGCACATTAATTAAAATGGCACTTGTTATTTTTCACTAAAACATACGTATATACAATGAAACATTAAAACATTAAAATGGCACTTTTTATTTCTCACTAAAACATACGTATATACAATGAAACATTAAAACATTAAAATTACGGATGTTCCTCTCAATACTAGCCATGCTCGGTCCAGGAACAGTGGAGTACAAGGCTCCGAAATGCCGTCTGTCCCGACGAATGGAGAAAAACCTAAACTCGACCCTTGTCTGAATGTGAACGATACTTGTCTCTCTGTTTTGGTTGCTCCATAATACTGTGCAGAAAGGACATATAACAAGCTAAGTACTTGTTGACTGGTCAAGGTCATCAGGAGTGTAGTGAGCCAGAAGCGCCGAGTACAGAGGCGCCCCACTAAGGGGGTGTAGGAGATATGCTGTATCCTTGTAGGAAATATGTCACTACTCTCAAAACTGCTAAATTTGTAGGAGGGTTTTGTGTAGGAAATGTGCTGGATACTGGTTTTGGTGTAGGAAATATGACGGCCTATGTGTAGGATATGTGGCAGTACTCCAACTATTGTAGGTTTGTAGATGTGACTACGCCCCCCATCAACACACATTCACAAGGCACAACTACACAAGTACGTACTATAGTCGCCGCACGTTAAGTTGGTGAAAAATGGGCCCCTTCACTCCCCCCTTTCCGAACGCACGGGATTGGCTGAGGTGTTGGGTGTTGGGGTTTTAGGATGGAACTTGGAGTAAGGCATTGTCACCCAACACCCAACACATCAGCCAATCCTGTGCGTTTACAAAAGGGGAGTGAAGGGGCCCCATTTTTGGCTACTTAATGTGTGGTGACTATACACAAACAGGGAACAAATATATTTTTACACTTCACCAACACTCAATCTTATCGGGCATACTTCATGACCAAACCAGTTCATGAAAAAAATACCTGAAATAGTTTACTTCTATTATAACACACATTCATAAACATACCAGATAAGATAAGAAAATTGGTTGTAAGTTGGATAAAAAAAAGTCCATTCAGATAAGAAAATTGGCTCTATTTCTCCCGTTTAGCGCAGAACGGGAGAAATAGAATTTTCTCATCATACACACCCATCACATCAGTGGACTAAGAGCGCCACCTACCCTGTTGACGCCCTGGAACACGGCCCCCGTCGCCCCCTTGCCCAGCACCGAGGTGGTGCACCACACATAGTTGGCGGAGCCGCGCAGGAACGACATCCCCGACACACTCACCTGAAAAGGCATCACCATCACCTCCATACATAGCTCTGCAAAGCAATATCACGTGGATTTTTAACTTTCAATTAATCCATGTCACACCTAAAAAAAAAGATCAGATAAGCCTTAGGAGAGGTATTAGTGGTGTACACGGTTTCAGGAACTGTAAATATTATGAGTAGAATACCTATGTATTTAGAGTTAGGTAAGATATAGAGAGATAAAGCTGTTTGTGACACTGATGGGTCTATTTGAAATATATTCATACGTATATAAAAACAAAAATCTAAATACGTATGTATAAAAAATGGTAGTTAATGTGCAAGTATACATAGAGGTAGATTATTTTTCCATCATCTATGGAGTACATATCCCTTCAGGTGATTCCGCATTCTGAATACTAGGCAATGTGAAAATGTAATAGTGTTGTCTAAAATAGTATGCAATAACTATGGTGCTCCCTTGTATTAGCTTTACCTCGCTCCCGGAGCAGCCCTTATTCCATCCCTATACAGTGTGAAGTGCAGACTGCTGAATGAGTGAGGGGTGTGAAAGCCTTTGTACTGCATTCAAGAATCAAGGGAAGGGTGAGTGATGGTAGATAAAGGATGGACCGAGGCATAGTTGTACGGCCACCATGAGTGTCCAATGTTCATTATGTATGAAAGTATCAGAGCTAAAGAAACATTCATGATGATCCCTTCATGTCCATTGAGGCAAAATATGCAGTAATAATCATGATGGCTGTAACCTAATCCTAGTTGAGTGTTCATATAAATTTAAAGTTCATAGTCTTCACACAAATATAAATCCAGAAACTGTACGTACATACTTCATGTCTTGACCATCATAAACCTCAACTCAAGCATGGTCATGGGCATGATCAAACAGTTATCTATATCTTAAGCTGCATAGCTTAATGATTTCTTTGATATGCTGGCAAGCTGTTCAACATTTTCTGTTCTCCAAACCTGCTACATGCAATGACTCTTTTTACATTATTCTCTATACAACTTAATGACTATAAGAAGCAGATTACTGAGCAACTCTGGACCTCTTAACTTCCTTATGGCAGCTATACCTCTTCTGTGTAGAAAAAGTTGAGGTAGCTATTTTTCCTTCTGTCTTAACTCCTGTAGCATCCTCTGCTTTTGTAAACCAAGAAGAAAATCTATCTTAGTTTGAAATCGCCCGTTTGATATCCTTGTTCATCCGGCCTGGTATGCTTCACGGCAATGCATCAGTAAGCCACAAGCACTGCCTATATAACTAAAGCTGCGACTATCCTACGGCAATTATTTTCATTGCTTGAGCAGGATACATCTAAAAGCCCGATGCACTTTTCTATAATGTCATGGTAAGTATTCATTGTGTCTCATTACAAGTAAATAACCTAAATGCTCTTACATGCATACTTGCCTATAAAATCTATGAAATGAAGAAAGCCAAGCTGAAAAATTGAAAAAAGGTTATTGAAACTCAACTACACTGCTGAGGGGAAAAGAAATAGACCGTAACCAAAGAATTTTCAGCTGTAAAAGTAAGAAATATCATCTGCTGATAAATAATGCATCAAGTAATATGCACTACACATACTACTGTAAGTTTAATACAGAACAGTAATAAGGAACAATAAGGAACAGAAGGAAAGTATCTGCTGGGTCATGAACTATTAGCAGAGGGAGAATGTCAGTAACCAAGACACCTCCAGCACACCACTAGCCAGGCCAAGAGCCGTCACCGCCACCAGGAACAGCAAGCACATGCACTACAATGGGGGTTAGTACCTCTCGTTTACTTGTTTCCGAGGCTTTCTTTGAGGCCATTTTTGCACACGTCTGGAAAGGGGGATGGACAGTCAAATGAATCATGCGTAAGAACATTTCTATTAGTACTGGATGTTATGATACCAGCATTAATAAAGCCTTCCTGATGCTGGGGCCGCCTCTCACCGCGCCGCACCGACAGAAGCACACCCTCAAGACCACCAGGAAACACCCCACACCTTGAGATGCAGGAAGCTTGTCAATCATCTTTACTCTCTCTACAAGGAGGATCTGCTACCTAGGTATTCAAGCAAAGGGTTATGTTAGTTATATCTATGTCGCAGCCTTCAAGCAGTTTCATGAACACCTCATACAATTCCTATCATATATACAACATAACCTTTGTATAGGGAAATGCAAGTGAAATGAACTGATAGCTAAATACAATAGAATAGAATATAAGTGAAAAATAATAATGACAACTTGAAATAGACCTACATATTTCTTGATTTATTCTTAATATGCTAAACTATGCTATAGGTAGTCAAAGTGAGGTGAAATTTTGAAACTTGATTCAATAAAAAAAAATTATATCCACTCAAACCACTGGACAAAAATAAAAGTAGCTAGTGCAGAAAACTTCTTGTATTCCCCTTGTCATGGACAGGTCCTACTAGGGGATTTTAAGCTTGAAACCAGAATACTAAAGGTTTTATCTCAATGAAAATATGAAAAAAATATGAATACACATACGTAGTAAGAACAAGAAGGCATCCCATAAAAATTCTTCAATGCTGAAATATTAGTAGCACATACCATCTAGGGCTTCTGCATATCTAGAGTAGAGCTTCCTCATAGTTATAATAATATTCACAAGTCAAGTCACACTATATTGTACAGAGGCAAGCAAGCAATACTTTTGAAGGACCCACAGGAACGATAGCAGTACACGCCAAAGACAGAACCAGCACTAAATAAAGCGTCACAACTTCTTGAACAATGTTGACAGTAGTGGTAACGGTATTTCCTCATGGCACTATACTGTTAACTATTTGAGTCACCTCTTGACACAATCTATAGACTATACTCAAAGTCTTGGCACGAGATTAGTCGGGGCTGAAAGGTTAAAACAAAAAGCTGAAAAAAAGTATTACATCTCATCTCATAATACTTGTCACTCACCAATGCACCTTTCCAAAAATTCATGTTTACAACCTTTCATGTTTACTACTTCTAAGTTATCATTCATGTCCACAAAAGAAAATACGTGCATTTTGAAGTGATCATTGCTCGGATCTGTTGGTTTAAGTGTTTTATTACGGCTGAGGACATCCCTTCATGAGTGTCTTTTTTGGTTACCATTATAGGGAGCTAGGTTATTATCAAGTTGGGAAGCTAAAATGCAGGGTTAGGTTTAGTTTTTAAATGCTCTTGAGTTCTTCACTCTTACGTTTCGAGAGAATATCCCTTCACTTGTGCCTTCATAATACAGTTGACTGCAAATCGAGGGATGCCCTAAACCAAAAAAACTACCAGTTTAATAATATATTTTCCATCAAGAACAAAAAAAATTACATATATCCTTGAAAAAGCAGTCTTTTTATATTTGTGAGGATCCACTATAGACTATCTTGAACTCCTTTGCATGATTTAATAGTTAAACTTAACCGCCACACCCATAAGGTCTTCACACAGCGACATGTTATACCCACACCCACACAGCGTGGCAGATCAAGGGGTAAATTTCCAGATGAACACCGAACTTCCTTTGGTGAACGAAACAATTTTTTTCTGGTGAGTTTTGATGTGTTTTGAATGAATCTGCTAACCGTTTCTGTCGCAAATATATATTTAAACAAAAAAATAATAATCTGCAACAAAATTGACAAAAAAAAAAAATTGAACCTAACTGAACAGTCTGAACCTATACCTAACCTAACCTTTACCTAACCTATATCAAACCTAACCTAACCTATACCTAACCTAACCTTTACTAAAAAAAACTTTAAAAAATACAAAATTGCGACAAATGGTTAGCAGATTAATAAAAAAAACCATCAAAACTCGCTAGAAAAAAATAGTTTCGTCCACCAAAGTGAATTCGGTGTTCATCTGGAATAATACCGATCAAGGCTGACGGAAAACAAAACAGGAAAGTCGCCAGCACAAGCAGTGGTATTGACCAGTGTCACATCCTTGAATACACTGTAACTGGGGTAAAACTGCACAACAACAACCCAACCCTTTTAACTTTAATCTTCCCTTCCACCCAACAAACTTGGGTAGTGGGTCGGGGACCGGGGTTTTGGGTGGCGGAGACAAAAAAATTAGTCATTTAGGTTCGCCTCCCCAAAAAAGTGTGCTCTAGGAAAAAATTTAAACTAAACTAAACCTAACCTAACCTGGCATATTAACCTCCTAGCCTCCTGGACCTCCACGTTATCCCCTCTAGGAGCGCTTGCCTTTGGAATTTTTTGAGGCACTTAAGACTTTGTAGAGGCAGTGTGGTTTAAACAGGCCTGATCGCACACTGGAACCTTGGCAGATACAGATATGAAGTACAGTAAGACACTACATGCTGCTGTAATGTCATTCAGATTAGCTTGGAGCAGTGTTTATGCAGTTTTCCCCACTAGTCTAACACTCAAGGCTGTCTCTCAATAGCCACACCCACTGCTATCTATCTAGTTATTCCAGACATAAACCAAGACTGGGAAATATACCATAAACACAATAACACACATAGAACTCAATCACTCGTGTTACCAGTCGCTTCACCACAAGAAATAGAGATAACGCCCACGCAGAGAAACAAGAGAACAGTCACGGGATTTCAAGGTCACTACACTCACGACACTGACAAGTACTGGACCTGTTTTCTCCCTTATTACTTCCATCACTCCCTCACCCTAGCCTTAAACACCTACTACTAACATGAGCTTGTTAGGAATAAGGATGTGGTGCGTAGTACACGTCCACTGTCACCACCACAACCACCACTACCGTCAGCAGTCCGTAAAAAACTGAGTGTAAACAAATCTTCTTCTTCTTGTGACCTGTCGAGTTGCTTTGTGTTGCTAGAGTCGTATTTCTTCCTTTATTACAGCAATTTTCTTTACTTTCTACTCTCCCTTTGCTTTTTATACACTGTTTACATATCTTTTACCTTATTTTTATTATACCTATACTCATAAAGCTCATATACTTGCTCGTTTTCCTATTTCAGGTATAGCTAATAACACGCTTGGTCTATATAGAACTATACGTATAGACCAAGATCATACGTACGGAGGTAAGTTACGTATGAGATTTTACAATAGTTATAAATTTCATAATATTTTTCTATAGAGCAAATGCAGCAATAAAATATACTATGATTCGAAGTTGTGGAAGTATTATAATTCCCGAAATACTTAAGTTTGGCCTAGTGATAAGATTATGAGTAAGATAAGGAGCGGTTGATCGAATTCAATCCCTATATAGAGCTGCATGAAGCTGATAAGATTCACAGCTATACCCTATGCTGCAATGTGTGTTACATGTAGCAACTGAACTCGTAGCTACACTTATTACATATTACCTTTACGACCGCGAGAAACGCGCCTTGAGTAGCTACTTTCACATGGATTGCATGATGTGGGGCTATAGGTACCCTGGATCCATCAGACCTCCCCCATGGGCCATGATGATAATAATTTGTCATCCACGACTCTCTACCGTAGGTGACGCAAATGAAGTGGAATTATTTTGTTATATAGGTATGATTAACACACGTAGCATCAGGGAGGGAATTCAACAATATTATAAAAAACACTAAAATATGCTGTATCGCTCCAGTTATCTGAAGATTCAACCCTAAAGATACTTTTCAAATGAATTGGCTATTGAAAACTTTGAGAGGAAACATGATCAGAAAAATTATACACACACATTTCAATAGGCATTCTCTATATTTTTTCTCTCGTAGAGCACTCTACGAGTCTACTGTACATAAATGTTATTATAGAAATGAATATGTTTAACTACACTACTGACTTATTCCAACATGCCAGGACCTATCTATATACTCAGACTACAGGCCCAGAGGGCAAAGTTTGATCAGAACTGCAGAGGTCAACACCCACCTGGGAAGGGGTGTAAAAACTCGGGAGAGGGGAAACAGTAAAGTGTTGGAGTTACAGCGACGCAACGATATGGAGGTTACTGTGACAGTGTGACAGGAAGGGAAAATGTCAAAGGAGAAACAGTTAGAATTTTAGAAATAAACGATAGCCAACTACGTGGTATTATAGCTACATAATGTTTGGACGTCAGCTGTGTATAATAGTAACCCTTTTATTTTGTTATGTAGGAAAAAAGTAAGAAAAACACGACAATCGACAGCTGTGATTTCATAACCTACAATCTCTCTCTCTCTCTCTCTCTCTCTCTCTTGTACTGCCAAAAATGTGAGAAGCTGGCGGAGAGAATGATGGACAGGGAAAAACAATTGAAGGAAGGCCGAGAGCTTGTCCGTACATCATATTGCTGGAGGCAAGTGCGGCAGATTACAAGTGAAGTGGTTTGCAAGTAGCTTGAGTGCAGTAGCCTACATCTATAGCTCCTCAAATACTCGTTTATATATTACATACATTGAAAAAAATGAAACAATTAATTGAAATTATTTTTTTTTTTAAATTGCACCTTTGAGAACAAAAGGTGGCCTGAATATATTTGATGATAATTGAAAAACCGAACTATCAGATTCAGATTGTAGTCGCTGGCAGAGCTGAGAGAGAGAGAGAGAGAGAGAGAGAGAGAGAGAGTGCAGGAAGGGCACGCGTAGATTAGATAACAGCCTCTGTGTCAGCGGGAGAGCCATGGAGGTAGAATGTTCATACTTCCTCCAAGGGGAGAGCGAAGGATCGAGGTCATTGTCCCATGACCCCTGTGTCAGCGAGAGGGCAGTCCCCCCACGGCCCTCGTTACCTCCCTCTCAGCTCCCTCGCAAGTCGCCCTTCCCGCGTTGTCCACCAGGTAGGTGATATAGCCAGGATGCTGCCCCTTTGAATGTAGGCTACCGTTCGTGTGCACCCTCGATGCGTAGTACCTGCGTACCTGCGTCAGGATGGTTTGGCCCTGGGTAACGAAGAGTGTGTAGAAAAGTGTTGTACAGACACCGTATCTAATTACCTATAATTCATCTTTATCGATGTCTATTTCAACGTTTGATTATTTTTTTATTATTTAATCCTACTACATTATAAAGTTCTGTATTTTGTCGTCGTATAGTCCCTTAAGGAGAGACATAAAGACTTACTGTTCTTTTCTCCATAGAGATCGTGTATGTAGAAAGGATCCACGCGTGACTCTTATCTGAAAAAAAAAAAAAATAATAATCAGGAGGCCACGCTCTCGTCCGCTGGTTCGAGGACGAGCTTAAATAAGTCGCGCTCCAGGTTGAGGTTTCCTTTACGGGAGATCCTCTTTCTCCGTGGAGCCACCTGGGCCGCCGCCACCACCCTGCAGGAGATCGCAGCAGGATAGCCGTGAGGCATTGTCCTGCTGCCGAAGGAGCCCACCAGGAAGGGCGTGCTGCTGGGCTATCCCACCGCCCTTCCCCTGGACCCAGTGCGAGCACCCTTCCGTCGCCGCTGCGGAGAGGTACCACTACAACGCCAGACACGGACGCTGCCTCCCCACCCGCCAGGTACTGCTGACCCTGCGGGGATCCGTCCCCGCCTCGCTGGACCTCGGATGCCGGGGACGCTTTAAGTGCAGGAGGTTTGTGCCAGAACCTACTCGCTGCTACCGGTGCCATATGTGTTCGGCCACCACCACCACCACGGCAGGAGGCCTCCAGACCTCCTCGCCCACGGAACCCAGCGCCAGCGCCTTCGCAGTCTGAGCCGGCCGCTGGGGCGAGACAGTCGCGACAGGAGGCCGCTAGGCCCCATCCCTGCCCGCGGACGCCAGCGCCGCCACCGCCGCCTGAGGAGCAGTCGCTCCCCAGGACCAGGACCAAACGGAGAAGGAAACGGAGGAAGACCAGGAAGGAAGGAGAGGACCCATCATGCACCACGCCCGGAGCACCTGATGGAGGTGGACGCCACCCTTCCCCCCATGGCCCCAACGCCAGCTCCCAGGGCGCGCTAGTCTGCGGCGCAGGGGCAGTCATCTGCAGGCTGCCCGACGCTGCGAACAGGCCACCCAGACGCTGGCAAGGCAATACTCGTTTCAGGAGGCCGACCTGCTCGACCTCTTGATCTCCTACGAACACCTGGTGTTGCAGGAGGAAACGGCCCTTGAGGAGCGCTGCCTGCACGAGCCGGCCCTCCCCCTTGCGAGGAGGCTGCTCAGGGAGGGAAAGCCCCTGCCAAGGACCCTTCCCATCGCCAGGCCACTTGTCCGCCCTGTCCGCTATAACTACCACCATGTCGGAGAGCCAGATGGGGTGAAGTTCGCGGACAACAAACTAGACTCAGACTGGTCCACGAAACTGGACTTCAGGGACTTGGACAAAGACGCCCTGCTTCTTGACGAAGACAGGGACCTCACCGATGAGGAGATTGCCCGACTCTTCAAGTAATAACTGAAATATGAACACATGCGGCCGGCTCACTTAAAAGCCTCTTCGATCACTGCTGTAATCTATTATTATATTTATTTTTGTAATCGTTCTGCTTTTTTCATGTTTATTTTCCCTTGTAATGTTCTTATGTGATCAATAAATATATGAATGAAATTCATATATTATATATTGGTGGCTACAGTGGAACCTATATATGTAGAATATAATCCTTGTTTACTTGCATTTATTATTTCGTCATTGCATTGTCTCCCGTCAAAGGATCCGTATAAGGAGGTGATCTCATACGAATCTGTATATTTCACTACATTTGATTTTTTATTTACTAGCAGACACGCGGCGTCGCCCGAGCAAGAAACAATATAGACGGAATTAATGTTCTTATTTTTTTCATTCAGCACAGACACGTGCAGCATAGGTAATCAGTGTGTAAAACATTGGCATACTGTTATCGTATAATATAGAGAAACAAGTATTGTGCATGTTACAGCGTACCTATGTATAGGCGAATTTTGGTGAAGAAGCCGGCTTCTTGCAGCTTGCGTTTTCTGTTATGGCGGGGCACTTTTAAGAAGCCGGCTTCTTACGGATTGGCCCAGCTGGTCAAGCCGTAAGAAGCCATAAGAAGCGAGAGCCAGGGCTCGCTTACCACGGCTTCTTCCCGCTTGTTGCCGTGACGTCAGAGATAACAACAAATATGGCGGGGAGGGCAGAGATTCTGACACAGTGAGTATCGGCGTAGAAATACTGTAATTACAGATAACAGGACACAAGTAAACACATAGATGTACATTCAGAAGCATGGACATACCTTAAGACCACGAACAAGAATATACAAGGTTAATGACACGACAGGACAACTTTAAAACTGGTGAAAGAATGATCATGTCTTATCAGGCTGACGATAGGGCCTGGCTGCGACGTAGTAGTTTTTGCTGAATTTCACTGATAATATGGCAGAAATTAGCCTGATTTGTACATTTAGTAGCACGGGCTTAACTTTCGGACCACACTAATAGAGCTAAAATGGAATGACATGGTGATAGGAGAGCGTCGTCTGGTGAAATCACTTTCTCGAGTCTTTTAACATTAACACAAGACGTTGTTTTTCTAATTTTACTAATTATGCAATCAAAACCAGAACCGGAAACGTTTTCGCTGATTCATTATGCTCCAATTTTGGTTCTTAGAGATCTCTCACACTTGTTGAGAACGTGAAATGTTGGAACTCTCGCCGACGGAGACGAGAGTACCATAAACCTTCACCATCATCCGAATTCCACCACAAAACATTGCAAGATATCTAAGTATGCATTACATTACTGTTGACGGAGATGAACAATATTAATGTGTAGTAATAATTGTAATACTTAGGTGCTGATAGGTATTGTGGAAATGACTAGCATTGCGTTGAGGAAATCTTAAGACAAGGGCTCCACGTAAGCTGACCCAAATGTTGGCTCTATGTTTATACTTACTGTCCTTAACACATCTGTTTTAGATTTTAATGAGTGCCGATCCTTACTTTGCCTACATGGCCGATATTAAAATTCAGGTTCTTGAGAAAAACTAAGTCCAGTAGGGTTAGGTTAGTCAGGTCAGGTTAGGTTAGTGCACAGCCCGATGGCTTGAGGGGGGTGCTAGGTTAGGTCTGTAGAGTTTTTTGTCATCTTTAG
Organism: Chionoecetes opilio; assembly: GCA_016584305.1. Taxonomy (NCBI): domain Eukaryota; kingdom Metazoa; phylum Arthropoda; class Malacostraca; order Decapoda; family Majidae; genus Chionoecetes; species Chionoecetes opilio. The sequence goes on from JACEEZ010001340.1 coordinate 331,352, forward strand.
ATAAGGCTCAACCTCCTATCTTCTTCTTCTTCTTATAGACAACAAGCTTGGGGACATGTGGACACCGGGGTTTTTGGGTGGGGGAGCACACATATAAGGGAAATATGGCCCCGATAAGTCCTATGAACTAGGGAAATTTCCCTAGTTTATGGATTTTTTTTTGTGGGGGCCATATTTCCCTTATGTGTGTGCTCCCCCACCCAAAAACCCCGGTTTCCACCATGTCCCCAAGCTTGTTGGCTATAAGAAGAAGATAGGGGGTGGAACCCTTGTTCTTAAGATTTACCATATATATATATATATATATATATATATATATATATATATATATATATATATATATATATATATATATATAATATATAATATATATATATATATATATATATATATATGGTGTATTTCTGTATATTTTGGTTAATTAGTATGTTTATGAAAGAAGGATTAATGGCTATTTTTTGGTGTAGGCTACCTGATTTTTATGTTGACATATGATTAATGGTGTAAATGATGTACTCTCGCTTTGACGAACAAATTGGGGGAAGGATGCGAGGTTATAATTATCCGAGTGATCCGAACTTTTCGCATATAACAAATTGTGGTCATTATATGAGGTGAAAGTTCCCTATTTCCACTAATTCCGTGTACGCGAACTTTGTCCGTTACATCTGACGAAAGTTCGTACACTTACATACATGCAGCCATCACAAATACTACACGAATACAGGGCAATTAAAAACAATCAGAACCGTACAACGCATATACTGAACTTATTCGGTAAAAGCACGCATATACGGGACTGGCAGAAAAAGTGTTGAAGCCGATATTTGTTATATAAAGTCCGTAAAAGCGAGGGTTGTGTGTATACACTAAACTTTGAAAAAGTACTACAGGAGCATCAGTGTATATACCTAATACGTTCGGTTTGGTGACATTAAGTAGGATTAGGTTATGGGTCAAGAGTGTTTCTGCATATAGGAAATACAAAATTATGAAACTAGTTATGAGAAATTGTATTTGTTGAATATGAATGTTAATCGTATTTACTGGCTACTTTGGTTGCAATTAATCTGACCAATCAGTATTACACTGCCCTTTGTGCATTAAAATCTGAGGTTTAAATACATTTTTTTATTTTAGTGTATAGTTGGATTATTTGCTTCTGTTATTAATTTTTACTTGTCCTTATAAACTTCTATAAAGGTACACATCAACAACATACTTTTTTATATTATTTGCATTTCCTTGTATATTTAGCCTGTTCATCTATAAGGTGGCAATATCGGTAAAATTTAGGATGAAACATGACTATTGTCATTATGAACAAACACTCATAATGCTGTCTGTCTCTATTTCCTTTCATGGCAAGGGTTTAATCTGCATAGTAACACAGTCTATGTTTCAGGTAATGTATGTGCCGGTTGCATGAAGTGTTATCCGACCGAAGATGAAGGAGAAGACTCTGAGAGAAGGAGTGAGAGGGGGAGTAAATAAATAAATATCTTATTTCCATGAAACATGGTTTTACTATCAAACTTACATCACAGATGTTCTATGCAATATATACTAAAAATGAAACTTCTGAAAGTCACGCAAATAAAAAAAAAATACATAAAAAGAAAGTCAAACGAAACATTAAAAGGAAATTAATTATAACATTAAACAATAAGAACTAAGTCACTTCAAATATCTTTAAAATACTACTAACATATGCAACTGCTATTTGATATGGGGAAACAAATTATAGTTCACTTAGGGTCAATTAAAAGTAAATTTATAAGTCAAGACTTAAAAGTGTAGACTTCCATAATTAATGATGCATGAAGGCAAATTGTTCCATAGTTAAGGCCTTTGTACAGTGATAGGTCTGGCACCAGTCTGTTCTGGCTCTTGGCACATAAAGGTCTTTTAGCTGCCTTGTTGTACTGGCTGTATTTTCCCTGACAATGGAAAACTAGATACCACTCCGGATACAACCCATTGACAGCCTTATAAACAGCGAAACATTTTTCATAAATATATCTGTCTTTAATTGTTAACCACTTTAACTCTTTTATGATAGGAGTAACGTGATCCTTCTATCTTGCTCCTCCAATAGCTAGTTTAGCTGCAATATTTTGCAGTTTTAAAACACTAAAAAGTAAAGTTGAGAAAAGTATTTGTTGAGTCCCATATACCCATACAGTAATTCATTAAGCTGAGAGAGAGAGAGAGAGAGAGAGAGAGAGAGAGAGAGATTAATTCAATGCCAAAAATTAGCCAAGAATGAAAAACAGCCCCCCTATCTTCCAAGCAAAATATAAATCAGCCCAACCCCCAAAGCGGAAAATCCCGGGCACTGGCGGGCAGATGATGGCCAGTTAATGAATCCCTCATTATACCTGACCCTTGCCATCAGGTGCAACAGTTAATAAAAAAATAAGTCACTAATGTGGAACTCGACCCAGCCAGCCCCATATGATGTCCGTAGGTGCCCGCCTCTTTACCTTGCCCTATTAGTAGTCCTTGGTTTATGGAGAAAAAAAACATTAATGTGAAGGATATGTGTTGTGATCCATTCACAATATCGTCAGTCAGTTATCGTAACTTATTAATGGCTTTCATTCGACGGTAGGCTACACTTTCGTCAGTGTGGTTGTTTTGTTTACAATTATCAGCTGTGAGCGCCGAGCGGGCGAGCCTCGAACACTCCTGTCAGCCGTTCTGGCGAGGCACGAAAACGAGAGAGAAGCCGCAAGAAGCCGTAAGAAGCCGGCTTCTTACGGCTTCTCTCACCAAAATTCGCCTTATATAAAAGTCCCGCCGGCTGATAACCATGTGCTCGCGACGCTTTTTAACAGAAAACACTTACGTATTCCGTGGGAAGGTAGACTCGTGCAAGATGCTCTTAACTAGAATTGTAGAAAAATAAAATAATATTCAAAAATAGCATTGTTATAGTGTATGAGAGCATCGTCTTGTGTTGTGAGGGCACATGCTTGCTTTACAGCAGTGGCTATAATGAAGGGACGCTCCTGATGGTGTTCCTTTTAACACAATGTTTCTTAACTTTTTCCCACCACGCCCCCTTTAGTAGTTAGTCCTTGCCTCCATGCCCCCCCCTCCTCCCCCTTCACTTTTTCAACCAAGATATTTCAAAATTATCCTGAATCATAAAAAAATGGGAAAAAGGCGTGTTTTTAACAGTGTTATTGTGCACATAATTATTTATTTACACCTTGCGTATACCCGGGCCGCATATTCCCGAACTGTAACCTGCAGGGGTACTCCGATTCAAGTGTGGGAAATTACCTCACTTCTCCCCCAAAACTGCCCTTCTCTCTCTCTCTCTCTCTCTCTCTCTCTCTCTCTCTTTTCTCCAGTCTCTCTAAATTCTCTATCTCCTCGTCTCTCTCTTCTTCTCTGCTCTCTTCTCTCTCTCTTCTCTCTCTCTCTCTCTCTCTCTCTCTCGTCTCTCTCTCTCTCTCTCGTCTCCTCTCTCTCTCTCCTACTCTCTCTCTCTCTCTCTCTCTCTCCTCTCTCTCTCTCTCTCTCTCTCTCTCTCTCTCCTCTCTCTCTCTCTCCTCTCTCTCTCTCTCTCTCTCTCTCTCTCTCTCTCTCTCTCTCTCTCTCTCTCTCTCTCTCTCCCCTCTTATTAGTAATTCCATGCATAACTCTCCATCCATTTTAGTAATAATAGTTTCTAATAATTTAGTGTCACTCGGGTAGTGTGCCTTGGATAGGATACTAAAGTCATTCATAGAAAAAGGGTGATCTAAATCATGTGAATGTGAGCGGATTGCAGATTGCGAAGGTGAAGAAATGGGTCGACCAGTACGTGCAGAAACACCTTTATGCTCAGAAAGCCTAAGGGTTAGATTCCTTGTTGTCTCGCCGACGTATCTAGCGTTACAGCTAGAACATTTGAATTCGTAAATTATGTTAGAGATAAGAGCTTTAGGTATAGAGTCTTTATATTTGAAATGTGTTCTTAAGGTAAAAGGATTAGTAAAAATAAATTAAAACTTTGAATTAGGAAGGTGTAACTTAAGTAGATCATTGAGTTTTTTGCGAATTAGAATCCATACACATCAAGCATTTGTCCCCTGATCTTAATAACCAAGTCACTTCATACTAATTACATATAAGGCCTCTTCCATTTGTGCCCAAGTTGCATGAACCAGTTCTTTCAGTTCAGGGTTGGGTTCTGGGTTCAGGGTTGGGTTTGCGTGTCACAAATGGAACGCAAAAAACCCGTTTTTTGTTTATAAACATACTCAGCTGGCGAGGCAATTTAAGAGAGAGAGAGAGAGAGAGAGAGAGAGAGAGAGAGAGAAGAGGAGAGAGAGAGAGAGAGAGAGAGAGAGAGAGAGAGAGATGAGAGAGAGGAAGAGAGAGAGAAGAGAGAGAGAGAGAGAGAGAGAGAGAGGGAGGAGGAGAGAGAGAGAGAGAGAGAGAGAGAGAGAGAGGAGGAGAGAGATAGAGAGAGAGAGAGAGGAGAGAGAGAGAGAGAGAGAGAGAGAGACAGAGAGAGAAGAGAGAGATACGAGAGAGAGAAACGAGAGAACGAAGAGAGAGAAGAGATAACGAGAGAGAGATACGAGAGAGATAACGGAGAGAGATAACGAGAGAGAGAGAGATAACGAGGAGAGTAGAGATAACGAGGAGAGACGATAGTAACGGAGAGAGATAACAAAGAGATACAAGAGAGAGAGAGATAGCGAGATAGAGAACGACGATAACAGAGAGCAAGATATACAAGGAAGAGAGAGAGATAACGAGAGAGATAACGAGAGAGATAACGAGAGAGAGAGAGAGATAACGAGAGATATAACTCAGCTAGCTGCTATGTGAAGGGATCATATCAAGTTTAAGATTGCGGGAACGCATGGGACTGGGAGAAAATGAATTAGAACAAACTAGTGAATACAAGTACCTAGGGATGTGCATGAGTTCCAATGGATGTGGAAAAGCAAAGGCTGAAAAGATCAGCCAGGCCAATCAGTGGGTTGGTCGACTTGGGAGTGTGGCAAGGATGAGGGCAAGCAAGTATGATGTGTTGAGGGAAGTGTGGAAAAGTGTGGCTGTCCCAAGCATTATGTATGGTATGGAGGTGATTGCATGGAATGAGAGTGAAATAGAGATATTGGAAGTGGGACAAAATAAAGTAGCAAGAATGGCAATGAATGCACCCAGGTATGCAGCGACTGAAGGTTTAAGAGGTGACATGGGATGGAGTACATTTAGGGAGAGACATTCGAAAGCAGCACTCAGGTATAAGATCAGACTGGAACGAATGGAGGACACAAGATTGGCACGAAAAGTTTATTTGTGGAGTGAATGTAGTAGTAAATGGGGGAAGCGATGCCAAAAAATGGTAGAAAGAAGTGGATTGCGATTTTGGTGGATGTATCAACTGATAGATGGAAGACCGAATGTAATTGAATGGAAGATGTTGAATGGTGATGAAGAAGAACTTGAGTGGGATGTGAGAAAGTGGAAAACTGAGATCGATAGAGTAGTGAAGTATTTGGGGCTGAGTAAGTGGAAGAATGAGATGGAGCAAAAGAAAACACTAGAATGGTATAAGGAGAAAGAGGCACCAGCGTATGAAAGTGTGTATGATGGAACCCGGGGTGGCGACCTTCTCTTCCAAGCCAGAACACAGTGCTTAGATGTAAATGCAAGGAACTACAGATGGTCCGAGTCAGGCAGCAAAGTGTGCCAGATGTGTGACATGGGTGAGGATGAAACAGTGGAACATGTGATACTAGAATGTGAGAAGTATAGCGGGGAGAGAATGGAAATGATGCGTGTGGTTTTGACTGAAATGGGAGGTGACATGAACGAGGTGGTTGAAAGGACAGGAAGAGAATGGATGTTATTACTGCTGGGACTGTGTGGTGAGACAAGTGGACGGATGATTGAGACAGTGAAAGAGTTTTTGGAAAGAATGTGGTATATGAGAAATAGACAATAGACTCTACAGCCCTAAAACAAGAACAAGAACAAGACTACAGGAGCAGCCGGTTTAAAGGCCTGGCCTATGAAGAAAAGGCCACCTGTAACATCAAGATCAAGATCAAGATCCCCCACCAGCCATGTATGCCTCTTTTATGCCGTCTGACATCCTCTCCGACTCGTGCATGCGGCAAACCCTTCACGATAAGAGAAATAGGGCCCAAGGCGACCATAGTTTGTTATGAACTGAAAACTCTACCCAAGCTACCCACCAATGAATGTGGGTAGAGAAAGTTTACGGATTTTGCTGAGTCACTACGCGCTTTGCCTCGGACCCAGGTTTTCGTGCGCAAATGGAACGCCTGAATTCTTGGGTTCCGTGAACTGGTTCTTGAAATGTCGCAAATGGAAGAGGCCTATACTCAAATGATTATCACACTGTTTCGATTGTCCGACTCTCGTTTCGATCGCCACACACGAGCCGAAATGTTACCCGCAAACTATTGTTCATTCAGTCCTCTGCCAACTCAGACAGCATACACACCAAGGTCTGTTAAGTATAAATTGTATTTTTATTTATTATTTATTATTTTTAGATAATATAGGATTATATTATTGTTTAAAAAAAATTCTTTTAGATGTTCGCTTTTTAGCAGTATAGTACATTAATTTTTTTAAACTATTTTAGCCTGATGATGCCAAGTGTCTTTTGGCGAAACGTTGCGCATAAACAACCCCAAGAATGACGAGTGTCTTTTTGTCACCCTGAAATGTCAAGATGTATCTACCTAAGAATACCAAATATATATATATATATATATATATATATATATATATATATATATATATATATATATATATATATAAGGGCAGTTTTGGGGGAGGAGTGAGGTAATTTCCCACACTTGAATCTGAGTGCCCCTGCCGGTTACAGTTCGGGAATATGCACCCGGGCCGCCGTGTCTTGTCCAATCTATGGAGTTAGTGAAACATGGCAAGAAATTACCGCAGAGTATTTCACCTCCGCTTTCTTTTCTGTACCGACTTTCTTCGCTCACCCTTGCAACCGAGCTTCATGTTAAAGTGAAGGCCGAGCTTCAAGTTGAATACTTGATAGTTCTTCCTTTTCCTCTCTTAGGAAAAAAAATAAATCTTAGTGCAATATATGAGATATTTTCTTCCTCCTTTTTTTATATACGAAGCCGTAAGCAAACGTCTCCCTTCACATTCAGACAAAGATCCTATACGAGGGAGCTTGAGAGAAAGAGATTGTGTGTAGTTCGTACCTCTTTGGGCCTCAGGAGGTATACGCCTACCTTGTCTTAATGAAACCCACGGGAGTACATCGGCGTCAATTAGGAAGACGTTGGTCCGAGTCCGCTGCCGATCTTAACCCAATAGAAGGCAATTTAGGGGATGCTGACCCACTATCGCCACCGCCATCGCTTCCTACAGCATTCGCTTCTTCGATCCTCACTTCTCTCAGTGTGGCATCAGGTACTACAACAATCTTACTCAGGCAAGCGTGAAGGTATAATTCAACCAAGTGAACCAATGGATTAGAAAGTTTCGTGGTCACCAGGGTGCGAGGATAATATACAAGGATAATATACAAGGATAATATACAAGGATAATATACATCTATATAATTATCCTTGCCAGCGTGTGTGTAAGTTTTGCTCAGTCCCCAATTCCTGCGATCACGGTTTGAGTGATATCTTTTAGTCTATCTGCATAACACATCACAGGTCACTCACTACCCAACTATAAATAAACTAACTAATCAAATGACGAACAAACAAACAATCTAGTTAACAAAATATACTGAATCACTAACAGATCCAATGAGTCACTCACTAACAATCTAACAACCAGATAATATCAAAATGAAGCCACCGATGCAGGGAAGAGAATTAAAAAGATTGAGGCAGAACCCCCCCGCGAGGTAGCACAGGCACAAGCACAAGCACTCACCCTGTAGCGGTCGTCAAGGGAGTAGGTGAGCAGGCCCACCATGATGATGTGCAGGTTGGGACGCTTCATCCAAGTGACCTGCAACACAGGAGAAGGTTGACAGTGCAGGTCTCGCGGGGCTTGAAGGAAGAGCTACATCTGTATAATATGTTCTTATGTTACTGGAACGGAAAATTAGGATGTTTGTTTTATAGAAATTGTTATCTGATTTGAATTATTACACAAAGAAACTTACACTTAACTTAAATGAGCTTAAAACTTAAACATTTATTGCAACTTAAAACTTGACTTATGACTTAAAAACTTGGTGTAAACTTAAACGCTTGATGTAAAAACTTCAGGTGCAACTAAAAACTTGGCATATATGGGCTGCTTTAGTGACTTGTGACGCCAGTAAGGTAAATTATTTCGAAAAGATGGGGCTTTAAGGGAAGGGACTTTTAAGATATGAGAAGGGTTCGGCTTCCCCATGGCGCGGCAGCCTTCATAAAGTTTCAATGAAAACCCCGTCTAAGCCAGCCCTGTATCAGGCTTATAGAATTTTTATCACAGAAAATTCGGAATTCTTGAGTTCCTGAATACACACGAAATAATGTCTGTAAATTACTTTTGCTGAGCTTCTTCAGAATTACTCTGGGCTTATGACGTTTTTCTTACTAATTCCTCTTTTGCCCACCTTAGTTGTGCGGGAAAAAATGAACATACAGCGGCCACTCACGGATCTGTCGCCGAGGTTGGCCGCCCTGCAGGGAAGGATGGCGTGGGATCGTGGGACTCTTGGCTCACCGTGACGTTACCGAGGAAGTCCACGAAGCAGAAACCTGAAGGCCACGAACACCAGCCTGTGGGAACATAACATTAGAAGATAAGAAAATAAGGAAGGGAAGGAAATAAGAGAGAGAGAGAGAGAGAGAGAGAGAGAGAGAGAGAGAGAGAGAGAGAGAGAGAGAGAGAGAGAGAGAGAGAGAGAGAGAGAGAGAGAGAGAGAGAGAGAGAGAGAGAGAGAGAGAGAGAGAGAGAGAGAGAGAGAGAGATAACCAATACGATGATACCCCAAGCCAACCTCTAACAATGATTGACAGAGGAAGCATAAAGTGACTCATAAACGTATATTCTTCTACCTTTTCTCCCTCCTCCTCCTCCTATTACTCCTTTTCTCCTTCTCTAATATCCAGTCCGTGCACCTTCTATACAGACACTGTTTGTTCTGTATCAGCTGTTTGGGGCTTAATTGGCTGGTTCTCGGTTCTCCCCGCAAATTAGAGTTAGCCACCCTAACCCTTGAGCGGCAGCCACAATACTTTCACCTCCGTCGCCCTGCATAACGTGGTCTCAGTTTAACCAAAATAACATCAAATATTTTTAGGTTTAACAACATCTTCAACCCGGCGGGGGAAACGTGACACATTGACAGATTGACAGACGTGACTACACATTTGACAGACGTGACACATTGCCAGAACGAGGATGTGTCGTAGATATTCATTAAAAACATGGCTGTATATGTTTATTTCGGTAAAAAGTGTGGTTATAAACATTAAACACAGTGTTATTTAGCTTTAGTTGCTGCCTCGTTGTGCTTTGTAACTAAATGATGAAATAGCAACAATAATGATGATGATAGTAATTAATGACCATAATAATGACGATAATGTTAATGATTAAAAGTAGTGATAGCAATAACTAACACACTGATATAGGATTCCACTTTACACATTGCACACAACAACACTTATTAGTTAATTCCCGGAACAATAATATTATACAAACGAAAAAAAAAGAATGATCTTATTTAATAATGTACCTAATAATGATCGGTACGTTTAGTATACATTTGTTATCGCTTATTTTTCTTAATACTGTAGTCTATTTATGATATGTGTGGAATAATAATACTAATAACGACGATGATATTAATGACCATGATAACTATGACGATAATGTTTGTTAATGTTAAAAAATAATGATCACAATATCTAACACACTGATATAGGGTTCCACTTTACAGTTTACACACAACAACGCATATTAGTTACTTCCCGGAACAATAATATAATACAAACGCAGCAAAAAAAGAGCACATACTTTCCATCGCAATTTTGGAGTGAGGTTCTCTCTCTCTCTCTCTCTCTCTCTCTCTCTCTCTCTCTTCTCTCTCTCTCTCTCTTAGTTTTTCCATGTAATCTTTGTTCTTTCTTCTTATTGGCGTTCTCCTTATCGTCATCCTCCTCCTCCTCCTCCTCCTCCTCCTCCTCCTCCTCCTCTCCTCCCTCCTCCTCCTCCTCCTCCCCTCCCCTCCTCCTCCTCCTCCTCTCCTCCTCCCTCCTCCTCCTCCTCCTCCTCCTCCTCCTCTCCTCCTCCGCTACACCAGCACGGCAATGTCATGAGGATCGCCACTGTGCACACCACCCTCCGATACACACCCATTATGTACACACAACGGACCAGATAAGCAGTCGAGAGAGTTATCTGCGCAACACTTGTCTTTGGTCGCAATATTATACCGAAAACTTAGGAAAGATTCAGTATTGCTAAATCGTCCTCAAAAAATAGCTTTGCATTAATTACTTTTGATTATCACACGGTAGTACAATCACAAGTGTCCAAATGAATGTTGTGGGCAATACTTTTTTCTATGTTTTATGTTAATATGAGTTTCTGGTATGTTCTTATCAATTTAACCGATAAGCGATAAATTGCTGCTGATACTAAGTTATCAATAAATAAGTTTAATAAATAAGTAAGATAAAGAGATTAATGTAGATCCTTCCTTGTTTCCATTCACCTATTTAACCATTATTTCAATTTGTAGCGAATTAACTGTTTACCTTTCACAAGTCCATAGTTGCTATTGTTCAGTTGTTTTCTTGTTGTCAACATTTTAAAGGTATCTTCCAGAAAGAAATATATAACTAAAATTCCACAGATGTACTTTGGGGAACTTTCAGGTTTTAGTTTTTATCAGCATCACGGAACTTTACTGATGTCTTCTCACCTTCAAGTACACAACAACATGCATGGCGGTAGAGGTGGGAGTGTAGGGCACCGGGTTATTATTTACGTAGTGTTGCAATTTAAAGGGCGCGACAGAGAACGTTGGTACTGGAGCAGTTATGAGTTCACTCTCTTTTAAGCCAACAACATGACTGCCTTCTTTGGATACTTTACGTGACCTACTGCTTGCATCAAACTCACACACACACACACACACACACACACAAACACACACACACAC
>JACEEZ010001340.1:347500-352500 GCA_016584305.1 Chionoecetes opilio
ACAGTACATGTGTTTTGGGTGGAACAATTGACAGTATAGGTGTTTTGGGTGGAACAATTATTGTTCCACCCAAAACACCTATACTGTCAATTGTTCCACCCAAAACACCTACACTGTCAATTGTTCCACCCAAAACACCTACACTGTCAATTGTTCCACCCAAAACACCTACACTGTCAATTGTTCTACCCAAAACACCTTTACTGTCAATTGTTCTACCCAAAACACCTACACTGTCAATTGTTCCACCCAAAACACCTTTACTGTCAATTGTTCCACCCAAAACACCTACACTGTCAATTGTTCCACCCAAAACACCTACACTGTCAATTGTTCTACGCAAAACACCTACACTGTCAATTGTTCCACCCAAAACACCTACACTGTCAATTGTTCCACCCAAAACACCTTTACTGTCAATTGTTCCACCCAAAACACCTACACTGTCAATTGTTCTACCCAAAACACCTACACTGTCAATTGTTCCACCCAAAACACCTACACTGTCAATTGTTCCACCCAAAACACCTACACTGTCAATTGTTCCACCCAAAACACCTATACTGTCAATTGTTCTACCCAAAACACCTTTACTGTCAATTGTTCTACGCAAAACACCTACACTGTCAATTGTTCTACCCAAAACACCATTACTGTCAATTGTTCTACCGCAAAACACCTTACCTGTCAATTGTTCACCCAAAACACCTACACTGTCAATTGTTCCACCCAAAACACCTATACTGTCAATTGTTCTACCCAAAACACCTTTACTGTCAATTGTTCTACGCAAAACACCTATACTGTCAATTGTTCCACCCAAAACACCTTTACTGTCAATTGTTCTACGCAAAACACCTATACTGTCAATTGTTCCACCCAAAACACCTATACTGTCAATTGTTCTACCCAAAACACCTATACTGTCAATTGTTCTACCCAAAACACCTATACTGTCAATTGTTCCACCCAAAACACCTATACTGTCAATTGTTCCACCCAAAACACCTATACTGTCAATTGTTCTACGCAAAACACCTATACTGTCAATTGTTTTACCCAAACACCATACTGCAATTTTCCACCCAAAACACCTATACTGTCAATGCCCAAAACTAACGTCAATTTTCCACCCAAAATTTGAATCATAAAACGCCTATACTGTCAATTATAATCTACCCAAAACACCTATACTGTCAATTATAATCTACCCAAAACGCCTATACTGTCAATTATAATCTACCCAAAACACCTACACTGTCAATTGTTCTACGCAAAACACCTTTACTGTCAATTATAATCTACCCAAAACACCTATACTGTCAATTATTCGACCCAAAACACCTTTACTGTCAATTATTCGACCCAAAACACCTATACTGTCAATTATTCGACCCAAAACACCTATACTGTCAATTGTTCTACGCAAAACACTTATATTGTCCATTATTCTACCCAAAACACCTATACTATCAATTATTCGACCCAAAACACCTTTACTGTCAATTATTCTACCCAAAACACCTATACTGTCCATTATTCTACCCAAAACCACCTATACTGTCCATTATTCTACCCAAAACACCTATACTGTCTATTGTTCTACCCAGACTCAGTGCTAACCTCATTGATCAGACGCGAGGCGGTGCTCTGGGCGGTACAGGTCAAAGGGAACAGCATTGTTATATAGTATTCAAGGTAACACCACCATAGCGCTAAGGATAATAGTAATAACAATAAAGTGATAATCGTCTCGCAGCGGCAACAAAAACAACATAAAACTTTAATGTGCAATAGCAATAGCGCCATTGTATATACAGCGCTCGTGGTGACAGTGATGAAACAACAACAGTTACTACTACTACTACTACTACTACTACTACTACTACTACTATACTACTACTACTACTACTACTAGCTACTACTACTGCTACTATTACTACTACTACAACTACAACTACAACTACTACTGCTACTAGTACTACTACTACTATATATTCCTACTACTACATTCTTTTATCAGAGAAATACGTAATTTTTTTCAAATATTTTTTCTTGGGATTAACAGATAAGGTCCTACAGTGAAAATATATTAAGAACGATCGACACTACTTACACCTGGTACATAACACCCACCTTAGAACTAAAACCTTAGCCATAAATGTACAGTTGTAACCTCCAACACTTAACCCCTTCACACCCAGATCTTTCCTTTGCTATAAAAAATCGTATGTTGTTAGCTATAAAATTACGAAAAGTAACTGAATATACCAAATTAGTAAGCCAACAAGGATACTAAACAGGTCATATCTATAAAATATTGCTTATATTAACAAAAAATCGTTTAATGGTAGCCAAATTCCAATAGAAATTACGTTCTGGGTCTCAAGTTTTTTTTTTTAAAGTTCACGTTGATGCCCTAATAATCTAATTCCATCTCTCCCGTGCAGGGGAGGTCAGATCAGCGCTGGGCAGAAAGGTCATTCACCCCTGCAGGAACTATAATTTTTTTTTTATATAGTCTCACACCCAAGGCAAAGTTGATCTTCCGTGGGAGAAAGACAAAAGTGCAATGATTTTTCTTCACCCCCTCCGCGCCTTTGTTAGTCCCTCAGGCTGTATACGTTTTTATTCCCACGAAAATGCGCCGCCACTAAATTAATTTCTTAATATCGTAAGTGAGTTATCTTGAGGCTCACTGGAGCGTTTTCCTTCTTTCAGAATTTACAAAGGTTAACTCTTTTATAGAATTATACGTAAAGGTGAGTACGCTTGGTATAGATTTTTCTTTAATTTAAGAAAAATTGAACTACAAAATTATAGTCGAGGTGAGTCGGGGTTGGGGGAAAGAATTTTTTTTTTTTAATGTTTAAGAAAATATTGAACATACATTCATTTTTTGACTACATTTTTGTAGATTAATAAATGAAACATGATAATCCATTTAATTTCATTTTTTCTTAATCAAAGGTGGAGTTTTGGACGATATTTTTGTAGATCAATAAACGAAACATATCAATTCTATTTAATTTTTCTTAATTAGAGGTGGATTCATTGATAGGAACAATTAGCTTTTTAAGATGTGAGGGTGAGGGTGGAGGTATCCCCTGAAATACGTGCCTTTAACAACCCCCCCCCCCCCCCCCCTCGCTGTAACCACCTCGATGCGGCCCGCCTGAAACACTCCCTCCTCCACGCACCCCAATAAATACTGCCTTGGCCCACACTTCTCTGGACTAAAAGCCTCTAATGGCGCGCCCCCACGCCAGCAGGAAGGGCCTCGCCACACACACCTTGCAAACCAAAGCGCCTCTCTCTCTCTCTCTCTCTCTCTCTCTCTCTCTCTCTCTCTCTCCCGTGTGTGTGTGTTTGTGTGTGTGCGTGCTCCTCTTTCTCTCTTTCTCTTTCTTGCTCTCTCTCATCCCCCCCCCCGTGTGTTGTGTGTGTGTGTGTGTGTGTGTGTGTGTGTGGTGTGTGTGTGTGTGTGTGTTGTGTATGTGTGTGTGTGTGTGTGTGTGTGTGTGTGTGTGTGTGTGTGTGTGTGTGTGTGTGTTGTGTGTGTGTGTGTGTGTGTGTGTGTGTGTGTGTGTGTGTGGTGTGTGTGTGTGCGTGCGCGCGTGTGTGTGTGTGTGTGTGTGTGTGTGTGTGTGTGTGTGTGTGTGTGTGTGTGTGTGTGTGTGTGTGTGTGTGTGTGTGTGTGTGTGTGTGTGTGTGTGTGTGTGTGTGTGTGTGTGTGTGTGTGTGTGTGTGTGTGTGTGTGTGTGTGTGTGTGTGTGTGTGTGTGTGTGTGTGTGTGTGTGTGTGTGTGTGTGTGTGTGTGTGTGTGTGTGTGTGTGTGTGTGTGTGTGTGTGTGTGTGTGTGTGTGTGTGTAGAAGAGCCGCAGCGGAAATTGAAACTCTTTCCTTCATTTCACTCGAGGGGATTCATACTCTGCCATAACCAGCACGTTTTTGCCTTCAGGGGACACAGTGCAGTGGAGAACTTCATCCATGTTGTATCCTCCGCAGTAGGGCACGCTTCCACTGACTCAGAGTGGGGCTAAACATACGTAATACTCGAATACCTGTCTGCAACATCGGACTTTGGAATTTCTTTTTGTGATGCTGCCACTGAATTATGAATTGAGTCAGACAAATATCATGTACTTCTTTTGTGGTGAGGGAAAAAAAATATTCATATTTCACACAAAATTTTGGTGGATTCTACAGAAAAAGCATAGTAATCCACAGTCTGAGAGTTAATAAAGAAATATTTTATATGATAGAATATTATATTATGATATTAACTCTAAGCCTACTAGCGGGAATTTATAGATAGAGTAAATAACCTTGGCATGTAGGGTTTAGTTGACAAGGATCCATTTGAACACATGAGATGAATGAAATTCAATGTAATATAAAATAAAGAAATTTTGAATATCATTTGTATGGGAATAAAATCAGACTAAATATAAAGGTGCTGGAATGCCAATACGCGATAATGTATACGTAGTTTTACCAAAGAAGTATAACTAATAAAGTTTTTGTTTATACTGCATTGAATTCTGGGAAGATTTGAATACATTCTCTCTCTCTCTCTCTCTCTCTCTCTCTCTCTCTCTCTCTCTCTCTCTCTCTCTCTCTCTCTCTCTCTCTCTCTCTCTCTCTCTCTCTCTCTCTCTCTCTCTCACCCCCTACAAAGGCATTAATGTGACTTTCCAAACTTTCGTCTCTACCCTCGACACTACCACCACCACCATCACCACCACTACTACTACCACCATCACCACCACCACCACCACCATCACCACTACCACCACCACCATCACTACCACCATCACCACCACTACTACCACAACCACCACCACTACTACCACCACTACCACCACCACCACCCTACTACACCACTACCACCACCACCACCACCACCACCACCACCTAACAACCACCACCACCACCACCCATCACCACTACCACCACCACCACCACCACCACCATCACCACCATCACCACCACCACCA
>JACEEZ010001340.1:370000-377500 GCA_016584305.1 Chionoecetes opilio
TTGTAACCCCCCCCCCCCCCCTGGGTGGTGGCTTCGGCCAACACTAATATGCAGCAGCGGTAGATCACTATGGCTCTGAGGTATTATCCTCTAAACAAAACAAACAAGAAACAAGTGTGCGTGCGTGCGTGCGTGCGTGCGTGCGTGCGTGCGTGCGTGCGTGCGTGCGTGCGTGCGTGCGTGCGTGCGTGCGTGCGTGCGTGCGTGCGTGCGTGCGTGCGTGCGTGCGTGCGTGCGTGCGTGCGTGCGTGCGTGCGTGCGTGCGTGCGTGCGTGCGTGCGTGCGTGCGTGCGTGCGTGCGTGCGTTGTGTGTGTGTGTGTGTGTGTGTGTGTGTGTGTGTGTGTGTGTGTGTGTGTGTGTGTGTGTGTGTGTGTGTGTGTGTGTGTGTGTGTGGTGGAAAAACGCTCTGGAAATATGTAAGTTAGGGGAATACTGATCTTCTATTACTATACACGAAAGTATGTATCAAGAATGTATAGAGAAAATATGACTCGACAATACGTTTCAGAGATATAGTGAGAGGTTAGAAAGCTATGAGAAGATTATGGAGGCTAGAACTATGTATCTATAGAGAAATACATAAGCTTGAAGTATGATTCATGTGTAAGTAATTCATGAATTGATTGAGTATGTATTTATCCTACACGAAATTTGTTAAGATGGAGCTGGTGGAGGCAAGGGTGGTGTGTTGTGAAGTAGGTTACATCAACAGATCAACAACAACATAACAGCAATAGAACATCAACATAATAACTACATCAACATTAGAATAACAACAACATTAACAACATCAACATAACAACAGAACCTCAACAGAATAACAAAAACAGACCAACAGAAAATCTACATAACAACAGTACTAATCCTATTAATATTTTGGTTCCTCGGAAAATGCTATAATATCTGAATGAGGGAAATGGTTGTGTATTTTGTAAGACTTAATAAAAGGGATTCTGTTTTCGGTTATTCAATATATACAATACTTAATTATAAACTCCCTATATATTTAGAATGTCAAATTGTATGAAAGAATGAAACATCAGCAAATAGGTAGAGATAACAACACTTATACTGAAAAAAATATACATATAAACATTACTAAGATGTAATTTCTTTCTGCCGGGACTTTGCTTCTGCCCACTACTAATAAATATTCCTTGATTAGCGTGTTGGTTCCTTTGTGTTATGACTTAATAGGATGAGGGAATTAACTTGAGGTAAATGGTACGCTCTTCCATCTTTTCCTTTCTCCTAGCCTCCTGCTCCCACCCAGGACCCTCCTCTTTTTTTTTCCTCCCTCTCTTTTTCCTCCTTCCCTCCCTCCACCCCTTCCCTTCCCCCCTCCCGTACTGGTTGCAAAGAGTGTTTTTATCGAGTTTCTTCATCCACTCACTTTAGACTTGGAGATGCAATATTTCTTTGGCGAGAGAGAGAGAGAGAGAGAGAGAGAGAGAGAGAGAGAGAGAGAGAGAGAGAGAGAGAGAGAGAGAGAGAGAGAGAGAGAGAGAGAGAGAGAGAGAGAGAGAGAGAGAGAGAGAGAGAGAGAGAGAGAGAGAGAGAGAGAGAGAGAGAGAGAGAGAGAGAGAGAAGGAGAGAGAGAGAGAGAGAGAGAGAGAGAGAGAGAGAGAGAGAGAGAGAGAGAGAGAGAGAGAGAGAGAGAGAGAGAGAAAAGAGAGAGAGAGAGAGAGAGAGAGAGAGAGAGAGAGAGAGAGAGAGAGAGAGAGAGAGAGAGAGAGAGAGAGAGAGAGAGAGAGAGAGAGAGAGAGAGAGAGAGAGAGTATTATACATAGAACCACTAAACTAATTCTCTCTTCATAACGGGATAACACTTTCTTAGCATAATTCAATGAGTCACCCTCGCTCGACCCTGTTCAGCCCAGCAGCTAACGGTAAAGTGTCCTTTATATTAAACATTAACTTATTATGTGAAAGAAGATAAGAAGCGAAGACATTAAGTTATACCCAATCGCAATGCAAAAATGGGTTGAAAAGGATGAAATGGGTGAATAAAAGGATAGTATCATATCTTTTAACTCGATATAGGCTACAAACTCTATTTTATTGTTACAGTGTGTCATCGGTACAGAATAGGATGCATGGAGGGGTAGTGAAAAAGAGAATCATTTGTTACGTTTTTAGTACTGCAGTGTAACGCAGTTTGTCTCCAACCATGCAGTAAGAATATTAATACATAACGCGTTCGCTAGACTTCCTCGCACATTGAAATAGTCTCTATGCTTCAGGCTAAAACAAAAGAGTTATTTTTACGCTAGGAACGGTAAAATAAAAGCAAATAAAACAGTTTAACAACAACATAGTTTTCAGTACTCATTTTCTAAAAGTCATCAATTAACGTTTTTTTATTATTTTTCCACGCAGCGAATGTTACACCTGCGCTAGGGTGCACAGGTGTCATTTAACAGGTGTCATTTAATAGGTGTCATTTAACAGGTGTCATTTAACAGGTGTTATTTAACAGGTGTTATTTAACAGGTGTCATTTAACAGGTGTAACATAGCCAGGGCACGGTAGTGTTCGCGCCACCTCCTCCCTCTACTCACTGAACGTTTATCAGAAGGAAAAACAACTCGCTATCTGGTGTTGATCTAGAGAGAAGTAGAAAAAAAATTCTTATGTTGCGACAAGAAAAAAACACTCGTCATCTGGTGATAATTTTGAGAAAAGTAGAAAATAATACCTTCTGTTGTGTATCCATTATTTGTTATCCATTGTTTGTAGAGAATGAGGGATAGCGCAGCTGTACATTGGTATGCTATGTATGCCTAGGTACATCAATGTATATATTGCCTATCCCCATGTATATATTATCTGTATATTTTTTTTAGTCCCCTAGAATAATTTTTTCGTATCTTGTATTATATTTGTATCTATGTTAATTTGTAAATATGTATTATGTATTTCATGTGTATACTTTTGTTTTTGTTTTTTGCTTTCTATGCCATGAGGCGTACATAAAATGATAATAATAGTTATTATTATTATTATTATCATTATATTATTACTATACTGTAATTATTATTACTGTAATTACTGTAAGTATTAGGCAAGGCCACTCACGATAGCTTAGTCCCGGTTACTCCACTTACCCCCGGCGGGCAGGGTAGCTCCGAGCGATGATGTAACCTACTTGTCATACTAAGTAGTCAACATAAAACGCTCGCTGATATCAAGTAGCCGATCTCAGCTAATCAGCCCGCCGGGGGGAATTTGTCGAGAGTGATCTTGCCAAACTGAATACAGTATACTATAATTTTCATTATTAATATTACTATCACATGTTATTTTCATTATCATCATCATTACTACAAGTAATAGTAATAGCAGTACTGTTTGGTATCAACTAAAGAAATGATAAGTTAATCTGTCGGTAATTACTCAGTTAACAAAGAAATTATAGTAGAGTAAAAATAGGTAGGAATAAAAAAGCAGAGAAATAAGAGAAATCAATTAATAAAAGCACACACACACACACACACACACACACACACACACACACACACACACACACACACACACACACACAACACACACACACACACACACACACACACACACACACACACACACACACACACACACCACACACACACACACACACACACACACACACACACACACACACACACACACACACACACCACACACACACAACACACACACACACACACACACACACACACACACACACACACACACACACACCACACACACACACACACACACACAAACACACACACACACACACACACACAACACACACACACACACACACACACACACACACACACACACACACACACACACACACACACACACACACACACACACACAACACACACACACACACACACACACACACACACACACACACACACACACACACACACACACACACACACACACACACACACACACACACACACACACACACACACACACACACACACACACACACACACACACACACACCTTGACACACACATCACCGCATCATATCAACTTCCACACCTCTCGCCCAGGCAATGACCAACCCACCTGAGGCCACGTGTTGAGGGTTGCCTGCTTCCTTCCTCTTTAACATCCATGCATCGATCGTCAGGCATCGGTTCTCACACTTCCTCAAGGACGTGTCCGCCAGACGAGGCAGCTTCCTAACTTATACCTCGCTCGCCGATGGAAGAGTAATGGACACAGCACACAGGGAATGGCAAAGGTAATGCCTGAGTGGATCCTTGACTGACTGACTGACTAACTGACTGATTAATTGACTAACTGATTGACTGACTGACTGACTGACCTGACTGATTGGATAATTGACTGACTGATTGGATGATTGCCTGACTGACTGACTGACTGGCTGACTGACTGGTTTAATGACTGATTGATTGATTGATTGATTGATTGATTCACTGACTGACTGACTGACTGACTGACTGACTGACTGACTGACTGACTGACTGACTGACTGACTGACTGACTGAATAAGAGAGTCTATATATAAGTTAAATGATCGACTTAACAAATAGATTGGTTTAAAATCTGATGATTACTGAACTGAAAAAGACTACTAAGAACTACTTAATTCATGTTATTAGCCATCAACTATTCAGCAATTAGCAATTTAATGAACTTACTCACTCATGCAATCATTGACTAACCATCACAAATCAAGAATTCTTAACACACCAATTCGTCCAAAAAGAAGAAGAAATAAACGAGATGCTAAAAATTCTAAGGGAAATCTCAAATAATTGTTGACTTCATGCAGATCGAACTTTATTTGGTGTAAAAATATATCTGCAATGTATTTTTGGACACACTACAATTTTTCCAAAGTCTTCCTTTTAACTTCATACAAACAATCTCTACTTTCTTGTAAAATTGAAAATAAATCTGTCTCATATATAATAAAAAGTCTAATCTTAAAATTTTCGTGAGGGAGTTCGTTTTTTTTATTGTTTACTATAGGTAAGTTTGTATCCATTGATCTTGTTTCCATAAAATTTTTCCTGTCACTGTCACTATTAAGACACACTGACAGAGATATTAGTTGTGTGTTGTTGTTTGACAAAAATTATTATAAAACGCACATAAATTTCCATCGTTATTCGTCAACCACATACATTGAAAACGAGTGATAAATAGTGTTATAATTGATGAAAATTAATCAATAAATAAATAATAATGATAATAATAATAATAAAAATAAAAAATAATAATAATAATAATAATAATAATAATAATAATAATAATAATAATAATAATAATAATAATAATAATAATAATAATAATAATAATAATAATAATAATAATAACAATACTACTACTACTACTACTACTATTATTGCTACTACTACTACTACTACTTCTGCTACTACTACCACTACTGCTACTGCTACTGCTACTACTACTACTACTACTACTACTACTACTACTAATAATAATAATACGAATAATAATGCTAACAATAATAATTAAAAAAATAATATTAATAACAATAATAATAAAATAGCAACAATAATAATAACAATACTACTACTACTACAACTACTAATACTATATATTCTGTTTATACTACTACTACTACTACTATTAATAATAATAATAACAACAATAATGGTGGTGGTGGTGGGGGTGGTCGCGTGTCACTCAGCCACCACGCCACCACCACCACATTACCATCATCTCCCGGCTTAAATCAGGCTCAAGGGGGACGGGCGTATCTTTACGAGCACGGTCCTGCCCTGTGACTCGTCCATTCATCAGCGGGTAATCGCAGGCTGCTCCCTCTGCCTTCACCACCTCGCTCCTCACGAATACAACCCACGTGTCCAGCTAATCTTGGTCCCTATAAGCTCAGTCTCATTTTGTCTTTCCCGAGCTCATTTGTTTCTTTTTGTCTCCGAAGATCATTGTCTGTTTTTTATCTCTCTAAAACTCAGTATCTCTTTTTATCCTTCCCGAGCTCATTTGTCTCTCCAAAGCTCCCTGTCTTTTTTTGTCTTTGCCAAGCATATTTTTTTTTTTTGTGTATCCAAAGCTCACTATCTATTTGTCCTTCCCGAGCTCATTTGTCTCTTTTTATCTCTCCAAAGCTTATTGTCTGTTTTAGTCCTTTCCGAGCTCATTTATCTCTGTTTGTCTCTCCAAAGCTCACTGTCTATTTTAGTCCTTTCCGAGCTCATTTGTCTCTGTTTATCTCTCCAAAGCTCACTGTCTGTTTTAGGCCTTTCCGAGCTCATTTATCTCTTTTTGTCTCTCCAAAGCTCACTGTCTGTTTTAGTCCTTCCCGAGCTCATTTGTCTCTTTTTGTCTCTCCAAAGCTCACTGTCTGTTTAGTCCTTTCCAAGCTCATTTGTCTCTTTTTATCTCTCCAAAGCTCAGTCTTTTTTAGTCCTTTCCGAGCTCATTTGTCTCTTTTTGTCTCTCCAAAGCTCACTGTCTGTTTAGTCCTTTTCCGAGCTCATTTGTCTCTTTTTATCTCTCCAAAGCTCAGTCTGTTTAGTCCTTTCCGAGCTCATTTGTCTCTTTTTGTCTCTGCTAAGCTCACTGTCTTTGTGTCCTTCCCGAGCTCATTTGTCTCTTTTTGTCTCTCCAAAGCTTACTGTCTGTTTTAGTCCTTTCCGAGCTCATTTATCTCTTTTTGTCTCTCCAAAGCTCACTGTCTGTTTTAGTCCTTTCCGAGCTCATTTATCTCTTTTTATCTCTCCAAAGCTCACTGTCTGTTTAGTCCTTTCCGAGCTCATTTGTCTCTTTTTGTCTCTCCAAAGCTCACTGTCTGTTTTAATCCTTTCCGAGCTCATTTATCTCTTTATGTCTCTCCAAAGCTCAGTCTGTTTAGTCCTTTCCGAGCTCATTTATCTCTTTATGTCTCTCCAAAGCTCACTGTCTGTTTAGTCCTTTCCGAGCTCATTTATCTCTTTATGTCTCTCCAAAGCTCACTGTCTGTTTTAGTCCTTTCCGAGCTCATTTGTCTCTTTATGTCTCTCTAAAGTTCACTGTCTGTTTAGTCCTTTCCGAGCTCATTTGTCTCTTTATGTCTCTCCAAAGCTCACTGTATGTTTTAGTCCTTCCCGAGCTCATTTGTTTCTTTTTATCTCTCCAAAGCTCACTGTCTGTTTAGTCCTTTCCGAGCTCATTTGTCTCTTTTTCTCTCCAAAGCTCACTGTCTGTTTAGTCCTTTCCGAGCTCATTTGTCTCTTATTGTCTCTCCAAAGCTCACTGTCTGTTTTAGTCCTTTCCGAGCTCATTTATCTCTTTTTGTCTCTCCAAAGCTGTCTGTTTAGTCCTTTCCGAGCTCATTTATCTCTTTGTCTCTCCTAAGCTCAGTCTTTTTATCCTTCCCGAGCTCATTTGTCTCTTATTGTCTCTCCAAAGCTCACTGTCTGTTTAGTCCTTTCCGAGCTCATTTATCTCTTTTTGTCTCTCCAAAGCTCACTGTCTGTTTAGTCCTTTCTGAGCTCATTTATCTCTTTATG
>JACEEZ010001340.1:387500-395000 GCA_016584305.1 Chionoecetes opilio
TAATATAGATAATGATAATAATAATAATAATATGAATGATTAATAATAGTAAGTGATTAATAATAACAATAATAACTGTTAAAATTACATATAACTTAAATGTCTTTGGCCGCTGTGTTTGCTTTCCTATGACGGAGATTAACTTTTTAACACTAATTGTTTCATAATTATTCATGGAAACTGTCATCGTTTTCCCTTAGTTTTTTTTTATATGTATTTATAGATATCTTTTTTTTAAATGATAGTTATTTTTTCTCTCAAGTGTAATAATTATCTTCCTACAAAACAAATACCGTCATTTTTAAAAGATTGTACAAATTTGCAAATATACCACAGGCAAGATCAACGTTGCATAATAGATACGAGGAAGATAAACAAAAAAAAAAGATTACGTAATGGTGTGACGGTAATGCATATATATCCGCTTTAGCTTCCATCTCCGCCTCGCTAATATTTTGTATCATGAAATTTTGCCTCACCGTTATTCGTTTATGAAATATATTTAACGACTGTCACTTCTATATACAGTTCTTAAATGAAAGAAAGAATGATTACATATATTCACATATTTCTTATTATCACAGTCTGCAAACGGTGATGGTGTTATATTTAGTGAAAATAATCGTAGTTCCAGAGCTTTGAATATACAAATAAACTTTAATACAAGTTAACTCATTTTTTAGCTAACAAACTTCAGGGTACATGTAACTTAATTTGCCGGAGTGTATATCATTTATTACTGTCACAGGAGCCACTGATTGTATTACCTTGAGGACATGGTAAAGGAAAAGAGAAAGTGAGTATATAAATAAATTAATGTCAAGAGGAAAGGAAATAAGTGGATAATAGCTACACACACACACACACACACACACACACACACACACACACACACACACACACAGACACAGACACAGACACACACACACACACACACACACACACACACACACACACACACCACACACACACACACACGCACACACACGCACACACACACACACAAACACACACACACAAACACACACAAACACACAAATACACTCACACCCACCCACACCCACCCAGTCCCACCCACCCCACCCCCACACACACACAAATACCCTCTCCCTCCACACCCACCCTTACTCACAGCCACACCCACACACACACACACATACATACACACATACTCACACACACACATATACACACACACACACAAACACCCACACACACATATATATATACACACACACACACACACACACACACACACACACACACACACACACACACACACACACACACACACACACACACACACACACACACACACACACACACACACACACACACACACACACACACACACACACACACACACACACACACACACACACACACACACACACTCACACTTATACTCTTAGTGTCAACAAGGGTAGACATTGAGGCAGACGTTCAGTACAGCCAGATGAACATAACAGATGAACATAACAGATTAACACATATAGGAACCACAACAGGTGAACAAATACAGATGAACAAATACAGGTGAACACGAAACGTTATTCTGACAACAGTACGAATTCCAGGCATTGATACTAAACAATAAACAAGCGTCTCTTTCAGGCTGTCTTTCAAGCGCGTCATATTTCTTCTCGTGGCACCCATAAGTTAGTCAGCAGGACATCAAGAACACACACAGACACAGGATTATTAAGTGCAGTGCAGTGTGCTGTTCAACATTTACGGACACTTCTATTAATCTTTTGTCAGCGAAGTTATAATTTTCAATATTTCAAAATTCTTTATATTTTTCGGTGCAAACAGAAAAGCCATCACTCACTTGTAAATAAACAAACATAGGAGTGCCACCAGATATATGTCAGTTTGTATTTCTTTTTGACTTCCTCCTTTATGTGTGTGTGTGTGTGTGTGTGTGTGTGTGTGTGTGTGTGTGTGTGTGTGTGTGTTGTGTTGTGTGTGTGTGTGTGTTGTGTTGTTGTGTGTGTGTGTGTGTGTGTGTGTGTGTGTGTGTGTGTGTGTGTGTGTGTGTGTGTGTGTGTGTGTGTGTGTGTGTGTGTGTGTGTGTGTGTGTGTGTGTGTGTGTGTGTGTGTGTGTGTGTGTGTGTGTGTGTGTGTGTGTGTGTGTGTGTGTGTGTGTGTGTGTGTGTGTGTGTGTGTGTGTGTGTGTGTGTGTGTGTGTGTGTGTGTGTGTGTGTGTGTGTATGTGTGCGTGTGTTGTTATTTTGTATAATCGTAGGTTATGGTAAATACATTTTTTTAAAATTAAAACAAACCACTCGACATATGAAGGAAGAGAATTACACAAGAACTTAAATCTCTCTCTCTCTCTCCTCTCTCTCCTCTCTCTCTCTCTCTCTCTCTCCTCTCTCTCTCTCTCTCTCTCTCTCTCTCTCTCTCTCTCTCTCTCTCTCTCTCTCTCTCTCTCTCTCATCAAAGGACCTGAAAGTCTAATCAGAATTATGAGTATTAATAAAATAAGTAAATTGATTGATTATTATAACTTCTCCTCCGTTGCTTCCTCTTATATCTCTTCAGTCCATCACAATTCTGCTACAAATGTTCCTCTTGTGTCTCCGCGTAACTCTCTCTCTCTCTTCTCCTCTTTCATCTTTTCCTTCATTACTTAGTTCGCTTCCATCTTGAATTCCCTCACAGTTTTCTATCCCGTGCACTTTTTTCTACATTCCCTCCACACCTCTTCGCTTCTCTCTTTTCTCCCTTTCCTCCTCTCCTCTCTTTCGGTTTATTATCTTTCGCCGTTTTCGTGTGTATAGTTTGCTCTTTATCATGTACTAGCCGCAAAGCCGCCCTCCGGGCGGACTTTTTGGCTAGCTCCTGCGGAGGGCTATTGGTGGGCCTTTCGCCCACCACCTGTGTTTGGTGGGCCTTCGGCTCACCAAACACAGACTCTCCAGATAGCCCCTTCTAACTTTCCTGAAATCATGGATGTAGAAATGTATGTATGTATTAACGCCTTACCCATCACCACACACCCATTCACTCACCCATTACCCATCACCCCCCACCCATTCACTCACCCATTACCCATCACCACACACCCATTCACTCACCCATTACCCATCACCCCCCACCTATTCCCTCACCCATCACCCATCACCCCCAATCCATCACCCCCCACCCATTCACTCACCCATCACCCCACACCCATTACCCATCACCCCACCCATTCACTCACCCATTACCCATCACCCTACATCAAGGTTTCCTCAATTCTCGCAACCCACTTTTTTTTCACAATTCTCGCTAATAGGTTACTAAAAATAAAAATAATAATTAAGTGATCGGATCATCCCATAAGTGGACTTAAAACCTTCCCCTGGTCAACCTGGCTCCAAAAATGTGCCATATGAGGGGATTGCGCCACGGGGGGCGGCACCTATAGCGGACACACACACACAGACAGACAGACACACTTTTGCTTATATTATTATAGATATATTCATTCCATCTCTCCCTCCCTTCTTACATTCCTCTTCTCAGCAGCTTTTCCCCCCTCTACTTAGACTTCCATTCAATACATCTCTGTAGTTCCTCTGTAATAGCTAATAAGTAAGAGAGAAAATCAAGCTTAGACCTTCAAGGTATCTTTCACATTTACTTTGCTCACAAACACCAAGCTTTATCTTCTAAAACGAATGTCGGTTTTCATTTGAGCATCGAGCATTTGATTGAGTTTCATTTCTAATCAGAATCGGTTTTGATCTTTTTATTTTTTCCTTTCCACGAGCACCATTAATGAGTCTTTAAGATCATATATTTTGCATTCAAATTTCCGAAGCAAGAAAGAAAAGGATGCCATGAAAAGATGTGATCAATTTACCCACAATGTTACAGAGACGTTTGTTGATTTTTCGCGAGGTGCATTGATGTAAATGAATGAATAGTAAGAGCGTTCAGCTCACTCAATCTTTCAAGACACACTCGAGGGTTATTAGAGCGTGGATGATCCGGGTGTTAGGGGCGATCAGTGCCTATAAGATAGTCTGGACCAGGGTCCATACGAAGGGTCTGCCGTAAGGACCCTGGTCTGGACAGGGTCAGCTGGCGGGTCGGCGAGTCTGTGGGGCTTGGCTCTTATCTGATCGCCGACTGTACGTGACTATTCTTCGTGGCGAGACCGCACTGTAAACATTTTATCTATGAAAGTATTTATAGAGACATAGATGTGCAATGCAGGCATGCATATTGACACAGGTGTGTGTGTGTGTGTGTTGTGTGTGTGTGTTGTGTGCGCGCGCGCAAACATGCATGCATGAATATATACACATACAGAGGTTAGATATATAGGAATACATGTAACCAGATAAGCGAGCGCACGCACACACACACGCACACACACACACACACACCACACACACACACACAGTCACACACACAGACACACACACACACATTAAAAAAGAGAGGGAGAGAGATTAAAAACTGCAATGTTGCACAGTTTAACTTCGAATAGTTATTATGGTTTTATGAAGAAAAAAAATTCTTTAAATCTTTCAAAAAAGATGATTTTGGGTATGAAACAATAAGTCAAATAAAAAAGAAAGAAAAAAAGCTTGAACATTTTTTACAGATGCAAATATGCAACTTCTTCCACTGATAAAAAAAAAGGAAACTTATTTATATTAACCAAGGCATCGGATGCATTTTGGTAAGGAATTCATCCGTTAAAGTAAGTGGGTGATAACAGGTTCTCAACGCCTGAGGATGCGGAACCATAATACAATCTCGATCCTCTACGTGTAATGTGTAAAGTTTCCCACTGCAATAGCTACAAGACTAAGCGAGAAAAAAAATCCATAATCTTACGTTTTTTATAATGTTGAGCTGAGGGAATAATGGAGTATAATTGAATACAATATACAATAATTGAATCATAATACAATCTTGATCTTCTACGTATAATGTGTAAGGTTTTCCCAACAGCAATACCACATGACTAAGCGAAAACAAATCTTACGTGTTTTATAATGTTGAGCTGAGGGAATAATTGAGGGTTCCCAAATGCAGTCTTTGTGTTACGGATTAGAGGAATATGAAAAGTCTCCATTTCCTTCACAGAACACCCCATTTCGTCCCTCGGTTATTGTGACGCCACTCTTGCTCGCCTGATTGCCCGGTGATCGCTTACCTAACAGTAACTGCTAATGTTTAAAAGTACGAGTGAAGGATTTAGTTAATTAAGCCATTAGCGGAGTTTTAATTCCTGATAAAACGATAGCTAGCTACTGTTATTGGTGATATTTTATTACTCATGTACGTAGATATCAATGAATTTTCTCCGGGTAATTCTCAAAGATATTTCACTCTCTCTGTAGCCATTCAGGTGTGACGAAATATCAGAGACACGTAATTACTTCCACCATATTGCAGCGAGATATTGAAATCGTCTGATGGTAAAATATATACGATAAAGTCAGATGCACACAACATTGTCTAAAAATATAGATGACATCAACATCTTTATCATTACTTTAATCATGTGGTGGTGGTGGTGGTGGTGGTGGTGGTGGTGGTGATGGTGGTGGTGGTGGTGATGGTGGTGAAGATGGTGGTGAAGGTGGTGGTGGTGGTGGTGCAGGTGGTGGTGGTGGTGCAGGTGGTGGTGGTGGTGGTGGTGGTGGTGGTGGTGGTGGTAGTGGTGAAGGTGGTGGTGGTGGTGAAGATGGTTGTGAAGGTGGTGGTGAAGGTGGTGGTGGTGGCGGTGGTGAAGGTGGTGGTGGTGGTGGTGGTGGTGGTGGTGGGGGTGATGGTGGTGGTGGTGGTGGTGGTGAAGGTGGTGGTGGTGGTGGTGAAGGTGGTGGTGGTGGTGGTGCAGGTGGTGGTGTTGGTGGTGGTGGTGTGGTGGTGGTGGTGGTGGTGTGGTGGTTGGTGGGTGGTGGTGTCGGTGGTGTGTGGTGGTGGTGGGGTGTGTGGTGGTGGTGGTGGTGGTGAGAGTGTGGTGGTGTGAGAAGGTGTGGTGGTGGTGGTGAAGGGGGAGTAGGTGGTGCAGGTGGATGGTGGTGGTGGGTGGTGTGGATGGGTGGGGTGGTGTGGTAATGGTGGCGCGACGTAGAGGGATGTAGAAGAAAAAGACTGATGGAAGCAAACTAAGGGGATCGAGCGATCCCTTTCTGCAACACAGAGTCACGGGTTACAGTCAATATACTGAGGCATTGTGATGCAAGCATTGACCATCAAACATTGGTCCCTAAGTCAAACAGGACACAAGTCAAGGTTCAGTCAAGCCGTATGAGGTTATCATTCTTGTGCGACTTGCACGTCCCCGGACAAACGGACAAAACCGTCATCAAGGTGTTCCCTTTTCAAGCCCACTTGACCGCAAGTTTATCAATAAAAGTCGTCAGAAGAGAGGAGAGGAGAGAGAGAGAGAGAGAGAGAGAGATAGAGAGAGAGAGAGAGAGAGAGAGTAGAGAGAGAGAGGAGAGAGAGAGAGAAGAGATAGAGAGACGATTAGAGCGAATACTTTTTCGAGCAGAGACGGATCGAGCGAATAACTTTTCGAGCGAGACGATTCGAGCGAATACTTTTCGAGCGGAGGACGATTCGAAGCGAATACTTTTTCGAGCGGATGGACGATTCGAGCGATACTTTTTCGAGCGGAGGACGATTTCGAGCGAATACTTTTTCGGCGGAGGACGATTCGATCGAATATACTTTTTTCCGAGCGGAGGAGATTTGGGCGATACTTTTTCCGAGCGGAGGTACTATTCGAGCGATACTTTTTTCGAGCGGAGACGAGGTCGAGCGAATACTTTTTTCGAGCGGAGGGGACGATTCGAGCGAATACTTTTTCGAGGCGGAAGGACGATCGCTCAAATACTTTTTTTCGAGCGGAGGAAGATTCGAGCGAATACTTTTTCGAGCGGAGGACGATTCGAGCGAATACTTTTTCGAGCGGAGGACGATTCGGCGAATACTTGTTTTCGAGCGGAGGACGATTTGGCGATACTTTTTCGAGCGGAGGACATTCGATAATAATTTTTCGAGCGGAGGACGATTCGAGCGAATACTTTTTCGAGGCGGAGGACGATTAGACCTAATATTTTTCGACGGAGGACGATTCGAGCGAATACTTTTTCAGAGCGGAGGAACGATTTCGAGCGAATACTTTTTTCGAGCGGAGGACGTTTCGCGTGAATACTTTTTGCGAGCGGAGGACGATTCGAGCGAATAATTTTGTCAGAGCGAGGGACGATTTCGAGCGAATACTTTTTTTCAAGGCGAGGACTATTCGAGCGAATACTTTTATCGAGCGGAGGACCGATTAGAACGAATACTTTTTCCGAGCGGAGGACGATTCGAGCGAATACTTTTTCGAGCGGAGGAACGATTCGAGCGAATATTTTTTCGAGCGGGACGATTCGAGCGAATAACTTTTTCGAGCGGAGGAAGATTTTGAGCGAATACTTTTTCGAGCGGAGGACGATTCGAGGCGAATACTTTTTCGAGCGGAGGACGAATTCAGCG
>JACEEZ010001340.1:405000-412500 GCA_016584305.1 Chionoecetes opilio
CTATCTCTCTCTGACGGACATTTTATTGATAAACTTGCCGGTAAGTCGGCTTGAGAAGGGAACACTGATGATGGTTTGTAGGTTTCCTAGGGACAAGTTGGACAAGGACAAGATGACCTCATTACGGTATGACCTGATACCCAATTGACTTGTGTCTTTATGACTTGGGACGCAAATGTCTTGTGGGTCAAATGACTTCATTCACAATCGCCTCAGTATCATTTGACCTGCACCCGGAGTGACTCACTCACTCAGTTATGAACGGAGCGCATTGAGTTACCCTTCAAGCTATACGTAGTTCATTGACTTCATTCATCTGCAAACTGATCTAATGAATGTTCTATTTCCTTCAGTTATATTACACTTTCTAAACGCAAATCAAATGAATAAAATGTCATATATTTCATTTTGAGAGGGGGAGGCTTGTTTCAAAATGGAGGTATCATGTGTATCTTCCTCTTTGAAAATGATCTTTTATGAAATGAGGAATTGCGTAGGTGTTCTTTTCCTGCTATAATTATCAAAGGAAGCACATTTTTGACATTCTTAACACAATTTTTATAGTATTACAGTTTATAGTATACATCTGTATTTTTTTTAAATCACCAAGGAATGACCAAGGGAAAATAAAAAGAGGTAACAAAAAGCCCGTTCAGTTGCCAGTCCCTATAAAGAAGACAGAAAGAGAATAAAGAAAGGGGGGTGGGCCAATTTAGTTCGGGAGATGTCTTGTCACTCCTCTCTTGAAAAAAATTAAGTCGTAGGAAGGTGAAAAAATAGAAACGGGAAGAGAGTTCCAGAGTTTACCAGTGAAAGGGATGAGAGAGTAAAGATACTGATTAACTCTAGCATTAGGAAGATGGACAGAATAGGGATGATAATGAGTAGAAAGTCTAGTGTTATATTTACCTGTTACCGTTTACCTGTATCATAGTTACTATATAGTGTTATTTTTACCTGTCGCCCTCAGCCTGTGACGCGCGCTCCCCCACACCCACCCTGTGCACACCAACAAAGACACATTTAAGCTTCTTAATTTTAAACGACAAAAGTTAGCTAATCATCACTTTAATTTAATTTTATTTTATTTTGATATAAAAAAGAAACACTATTAACTGACGCTTTACAAATAGAAGGTGAAAATATTAATATTCCTACAAATTAAGGGTTCAACAAAAATACAGAGAGGCAGATCCATGGACGGGGAGGTGGCGGGGTCCGAGGTCGGTAAAAGATAACTGTTATTGGAGTGTGGGGGATTCGAACCCAAGTGCTTTGCATAGAAACAGCAACACTTTACCACTGAGCTATGGAGCGCCCACTAATTAATAAAAGAAAGATTTATTTGAACACATCAACCGAAACTTCTATTCCTCCCTCGCACTAAACTATATGCTTCCTTCCTATTTCTGGAGACCCTCTGGAGTGACTAGTAACTCACATAATGGTTGTGAGGTAAACAAAACAATGATTAAGTAGTGTCATGTGAACACCAGTCGTGGCGGTGTGAGGGGCTGGCTCGGTGGTCAGCGGGTCGCACCCAACTCTGGGAACCTTAGCTTTACTGGTTAATGGCGGACATATATTTTTGTTTTGTTTACATCATAAAGGACTTGCCAAGGGCAGAACAAAAAGAGTTAACACAAAGCCCGTCTAATTTGCCATTCACTATAAAGAAGACAGTAAACGAATAAAGAAAGGGGGGTGGGCCAATTTAGTTTGGGGGGTGTCTTGTTACTCTTCTCTTGAAAAGATTTAAGTGGTAGGAAGGTGGAAAAATTGAAATGGGAAGAGAGTTCCAGAGTTTACCAGTGAAAGGGATGAAAGAGTAAAGATACTGATTAACTCCTGCATTAGGAAGAGGGACAGAATAGGGATGATAATGAGTAGAAAGTCTTGTGCAGCGAGGCCGCGGCCGGGGCGGAGGTATGCAGTTAGCAAGTTCAGAAGAGCAGTGAGCATGAAAATAACGGTAGAAGATAGCAAGAGAAGCAACATAAAGAAACATCTATATACTTTTGAATGAGGCCTTAAGGCAATTCCTTGAGTATATTCAGAACGGTGAGTCTGGCGGCAATATGTCAGTGGCACCCCCCCCCCCCGCATCTCCCCTTCAACCCCCCTCACCCCCCCCCGGCAGGCTCTACAGCGGAAGACGATTCACCCAAATCGAGACCAAGTTCTCCTAAGATGATTTCACGGTTTTCGGCATCAAAGACTGAGCAACGATGTGTGTGTGTGTGTGTGTGTGTGTGTGTGTGTGTGTGTGTGTGTGTGTGTGTGTGTGTGTGTGTGTGTGTGTGTGTGTGTGTGTATGTGTGTGTGTGTGGGTGTGTGGTGTGTGGGGTGTGTGTGTTTTGTGTGTGTGTGTGTGTGTGTGTGTGTGTGGTGTGTGTGTGTTGTGTGTTGTGTGTGTGTGTGTGTGTGTGTGTGTGGTGTGTGTGTGTGTTTTGTGTGGGGTGTGTGTGTGTGTGTGTGTGTGTGTGTGTGTGTGTGTGTGTTGTGTGTGTGTGGTGTGTGTGTGTGTGTGTGTGTGTGTGTGGTGTGTGTGTGTGTGTGTGTGTGTGTGTGTGTGTGTGTGTGTGTGTGTGTGTGTGTGTGTGTGTGTGTGTGTGTGTGTGTGTGTGTGTGTGTGTGTGTGTGTGTGTGTGTGTGTGTGTGTGTGTGTGTGTGTGTGTGTGTGTGTGTGTGTGTGTGTGTGTGGCAAACTGTCTGCCTGTGTATAATCCATGTTTCTGTTTGTGGATCCTAACAAGTGCTCGTCTCTTTGTGTCTTAAGCTTCCAATAATTACTGCTCTCTCTCTCTCTCTCTCTCTCTCTCTCTTTCTCTTTCTCTCTCTCTTTCTCTCTTTCTATTTCTATTTCTCTCTTTCCCCTTCTCCTCTTCTCCTTTCTCTCCTCTCTCTCTCTCTCTCTCTTCTCTCTCTCTCTCTCTCTCTCTCTCTCTCTCTCTCTCTCTCTCTCTCTCTCTCTCTCTCTCTCTCTCTCTCCCCTCTCTCTCTCTCGCTCTCTCTTTCTCTCTCTCTCTCTCTGCGGTAATGAGCTGCACGAGATTAAATATTTCAACAGACTCGCTTTACTTTTGTAGTTTTTACGTATAAGCAAACATATTTCAGCAACTACTTGAGACACTGGCACTTTGCATATACTTTCCTGCTTGTGGCTTTGTCTTAAGCCGACTACTACGAGCACTAACACGAGAGAGAGAGAGAGAGAGAGAGAGAGAGAGAGAGAGAGAGAGAGAGAGAGAGAGAGAGAGAGAGAGAGAGAGAGAGAGAGAGAGAGAGAGAGAGAGAGAGAGAGAGAGAGAGAGAGAGAGAGAGAGATTAATGGGCAGGAGTCTGAGTTGCAGCCAATCAGAGCAGGTGTCCCTCAGGGAAGCTGCCTCGGCCCCCTGCTCTGGAATATTTATATTAATGATCTCCTGAATTTAATCCCCAGCTCGAGGGCCTATGCTGATGATCTCACCCTGACGCAGAGCTACGGCCCAGGGGAGGAGACTGCCACTGCTGCCCAGATGAACACGACGCTGAGCAGCATCGTGGCCTGGGGCAACAAGTGGCAAGTAAAATTCGCTCCTCATAAAACACAGCTGCTCCATGTCTCCAGGTCAAGCGTAGCCCTGCGCCTTATCTGCGATGGGAAGACACTGGTGCCCCAGGACGAGGTGGAGGTGCTGGGGGTCACCTACGACTGCAGGCTGACCTTCAAAGCCCACATAGAGCGGCTCGCCAGAGAGTCTTCGGGGAAGCTGGCATCCCTGAGGAGGATGTCATGGCTCCTTGACAGCAAGGGGTTGGAAGTCCTCTACAAGGCGCAGGTCCGCTCTTCTATGGAGTATGCGTGCCTCGGGTGGGGCGGCGCGGCCAACAAGCACCTGGCTCTCCTTGACAAGGTACAGGGTCGCGCGGTAAGGCTCATCAGGGACAGCGGTGCCGGGCAGGAACCACGACTTCACAGCCTTCAGCACCGCCGAGACGTAGCGGGCCTCACCATGATGTACAAGGTGCATCAGCAGCGGGTGCATCACCTGCACACACTCCGGCAGCCCCTACGGCGGGCCCAGGTTACCACAAGGGCCGTTGCTCTAGCCCCCGCAGAGCTACTACAGTCCCGCTGCCGTACTTGGCACCACCAGCGTCAGTTCGTCTCCGTCTACGTCGGCTGGTGGAATGCTCTCCTTGCCTCGCAGCCACGCCATGGCGATACAACTGTGCAAGAGTTCAAGGAACTTGTGAGCGCATGGCTGCCGAGGTGAAGGCAAGGAGATCACAATTAAAACGAGTTAGGCTTTTAGATAGGGAACACTAATTATGTCTCCTGTAGCCTGTAAATGTTACAATTATTTATGTAATGTAAATAGTAACTATGTAAATAGTAACTCTGTAATGATGTTTTTTGTAACTCGGTATAAATAAAAAAAGAGAAAAAAGAGAGAGAGAGAGAGAGAGAGAGAGAGAGAGAGAGAGAGAGAGAGAGAGAGAGAGAGAGAGAGAGAGAGAGAGAGAGAGAGAGAGAGAGAGAGAGAGAGAGAGAGGAAGAGAGAGAGAGAGAGAGAAAGAGAGAGAGAGAGAGAGAGAGAGAGAGAGAGAGAGAGAGAGAGAGAGAAAGAAATGGACAAAAAAGCTAAAAAGAGCCAGACAAATACACAAAGACAAACCAGACAAAAGAGCAGGATAGAGAGTACGAAACAAGAGACAGAAGACAACAAAGTAACATGATACCTTCTTAATAAGTCATCCACCGCCCTGCCCTGAGCCCCGAGACACAACGTTGGCTTCACTAACTTGTCAGAGTAGCTCATTACCACCCCTTACCACCCCTTCCCCTCCTTCCCTCTCCCTCCCTGGACAGAGCACCGGGGGAAAGGGGTGGTGGCGCGTGTATCTTAACCCCTTCACGCTCAGAGCTTTCCTTTGCTATAAAAAATTGTCTCTTGTCCAGCCATACAATTACAAAAAGTCACTTAATATACCAAATTAGTTAGTGGACGAGGATACTAAACAAGTCATATCTATAAAATATTGCTTATAGTCACTAAAAATCGTCTAATGGTACACAGATTACAATGGAAATTACGTTCTGGGCCTCAAGGGGTTAATGCACTTGTAGCTATGTACCCGCAGCGGAAAGGGAAATGACCGCCGTATCTTTAGCAGCGGGAACAAAGTGGACTATCATTATTATATCTGGCAAATGTTGAGGTTACATTAATGATAAATGTGTGTTAGTATGACAGAACTTGGCTTATGGTGGGCAAATGGAAATAAAATGGAACTTGCATGATGGGATTAATGACAGAGAAGCCATAATAATAGTAATAAGATCCTCCATTTTGGTCGATAGGCTCTTGTTATTCTTACGGCCTCATGATATCAGTTTGAAGCTATAGTGTTGCTCTCCAATAAGCCACAAGCTACGTCCTACTTATAACATCTCCAGGCTGCCATGTCTGATTAGCAAGGTTTTTCTACCTCCATATCTTACATTATAAAACATTCCATAAGACAAAACCATTCCGTAGTGATATACTGTTTAGTGCATAATATATAAGAAATATGTAATAAGAAAATAAGTAAATAAGCATACATAGAAGTAAGATTTGATTTGTACCGTAAAAGGCGTGTACGGTACAAATTATCCACCCGAATTATTTTTTCCTTTATTTTTCTTTCATTCCAATAAGGGATCAGAGCACAAACACGTACACTCTAAGAAATAAGGGGTATATTAAGGGTAGAATTGTTACATCGCACCATCACTACCCTTTTTAAACCCTATGTCCAGGCTGGAGGGTAGATGCTGCCGATTATACCCTTCATCTACCCTTTATCTACCCTTTTTAGACGAGAGGGTTGCAAAAGGGTATATTTGCGTCGATCCGAAAGGGTATATTTGTAAGGGTAGAAAAAGGGTAGCAGTATTTCATCACTACAAATACCCTTTTTCTACCCTTTTCCTACCCTTTTTTTCTAAGAGTGTATATGATTGTGTCTATATTACGATCACGTAGGTAGAATATCCGTCATTTATTTCTGGCTTAACTCAAACACCGGACTAAGAATTTACCCTCAAGAACGCCAAGCACTCCATATAGACTTCACAACTTCATGTTTCTTTTAGGCGCCAAATGACAGGACAAGGTGGCGTGAGTACAAGGCAAAGACTAGGAGACTATTTTATCATTTTGCAAAGGTGAAATAGTTAGAACCTAGGCGTGTGTAGATTAAAACCTTGAAAAAAAAGTAAATCAGCGACTCTGTAATATAAGTTAAAGAATGTTTTTCAAATTAACTATATGAATAAAGAAATGAATGCCACCCACACACTCAAATACTAAAAATAAAGAAAAATAAAATGAATGCCACCCACACACTCAAATACTAAAAATAAAGAAATCACATATATCATACAATAAATAAAAAAATGCATTGAATAGAGAAACAAATAC
Organism: Chionoecetes opilio; assembly: GCA_016584305.1. Taxonomy (NCBI): domain Eukaryota; kingdom Metazoa; phylum Arthropoda; class Malacostraca; order Decapoda; family Majidae; genus Chionoecetes; species Chionoecetes opilio. The sequence continues at coordinate 411,453 of JACEEZ010001340.1, forward strand.
GCAAAAAAGAGAATTTTATCATTTTGCAAAACTGGAATAGTTTGTACCGAGTCGTTTGATATTAAAACCTTATAAAAAAATCCTTACAAAAACATAAATAACAATATGAATAGAGAAACAAATACACACAAAAGGAGACAATTTTATCATTTTGCAAAGGTGAAATAGTTTGTACCGAGTCGTTTGACATTAAAGCCTTAAATCGCGACTCTGAAATATAACAAAATTGGCCAACCCCCTTTTCTATATGTTCTTACTGTCTTCCTTATAGGGACTGGCAACTAACCATCTTTTTGTTGCTGGTTTTTTTTTTTACCTTGGCCAATCCTTTGTGAAGTAAAAAAAAAAAAAAAAAAAAAAAGTGAGGAGTGTTTTTCAATTACCTAGCGCATTACTCCCTTCAGTCCTGTACTTATCCTGAACTGAGGTATTACCAGTCCTTCACAAAGCATACTAATAAGGGTTTCAGTAGAGGCGTGCAAAGAGGCCGGCGGGAATAGTTTTTCGACGTAATGAAATATATAACGTGAGGTAAATTAAACGTTTTGGAGTAATAGTGATAAGGCGGCAACGGTGAGTGACAGCAAGAGTGACGTCAAGGACTTCTCACTACTGCTGCTGATGCATGATGTCAGTCAGTAATCACTCCTAACATATATAATAACTTGCATTACTATTACTATTAAATTACAACTATTATCACACAAATGTAACACGTATTATAACTTCCATACAGGATATTTTCATGTACTTAACATCAAAAGAACCAGTATATGTTTAGGAGCATCATAAAATAAACATATACTGGTTCTTTTGATGTTAAGTACATGAAAATATTCTGTATGGAAGTTATAATACGTGTTACATTTGTGTGATAATAGTTGTAATTTAATAGTAATAGTAATGCAAGTTATTCTATATGTTAGGAGTGATTACTGACTGACAATCTTGATTCTCTCTATCATTTTGCTTTTGTTTTATATTCCTCATTCCAACTTTACTTTTATGATACACATTGTCTTTTCTTCTCACATATTGTCTTTTTTTT
>JACEEZ010001340.1:415000-445000 GCA_016584305.1 Chionoecetes opilio
GTCTAGAGAAGGTAGAAAAGAAGAACTATAGGGAATGTGAGAGGAAGAAAATACTGTGTGGGAAAAAAATGTACAAGAAGAACTATTACTATAGGGAATGTGAGAGGAAGAAAATACTGTGTGGGAAAAAAATGTACAAGAAGTAGCCTGGAAAAAAGAGAACAAAGAAATTAGGGAGTTTGTGAGGAGGAAAATGGTAGAGAGAAAAAGTTCATACAGACTCTTTGATCAGAGTCTTACGTACTGATTAACTTATAAATTTCAGGTAACAAATTATGATAGACTAAATAGGTAAACTTTTATGCACTTAAAGAAATTCCCGTAGATATTCAAAAATAATATATATTAAGGAGGATACACGTGTCAGGGTTATCGAAAAAATATTAGTCGTTGGATGAAAATAGAATATGAACAAGGAAACATCGCCAGTCTAGACACAGCAAATCAAAGTGAACACACACAAAACTAAAAATGTAGAATGGAAGCTGAAAATACGAGTGAGGCAATGGAGAAATATATCAAGCACCACTGAACACAGAAATGCATAAAGAATCTGCTCTTTTACAAAAAATCTAAATTGGTGCTCTTCTTTCAGTCGTAATGTCTTCCAGCATGTGAAGAAATGACCTCGATTTCGTAAAAGGGTCAATTCCTTTTTCTATTTGATTTTTGAAAAGTAAATGAAGAGTCTTAGAGAGGAATTTTGAACACCATAAAAAGTTAACGGTAAGTTACGTAGAACAAAATATCAAACGCTTTAAATTGTCGAGAAAATAATAAAAATACGACAAAAAATCCTCGATGTCAGAAAGGAAATTGAAGAAAATAATGTCAAAATGTACAAAAAGACAAATAAAAAGTAGGAGAAAATAAAAACATGCTTTAAATTGTCGAGAAAATAAAGAAAATGCTACCAAAAAATCCTCGATGTCAGAAATGGAATTGAAGAAAAGTTAACATGTACAGAAAGATTAATAAAAAGTCAAGGTCTGTGACGGGAAGTGATTGACAAAAGACGACAAGGGAGTGAAGGGCGCGTGAGGACACCGGTGACAGGACGGGAAAATAAAGGAAAAAAAGAACAAATTAGGAAGACGTCGTGAAAGATTTAGTGGTGTTGAGAAGTTGAGGACGGAAGGGAGGGAGGGAGGCAGGCAGGGAGGCAGGGAGGGAGGAGGGCAGGCAGGGAGGCAGGGAGGGAGATAGGGAGGAAGGCAGGTAGGGAGACAGGGAGGCAGGGAGGGAGGGAGGCAGGGAGGCAGGCAGGGAGGCAGGGAGGGAGGGAGGGAGGCAGGGAGGCAGGGAGGGAGGCAGGAAGGGGAAGGAAGGAAGAGAGGGATAAAAAAGAAGTGTGGCTGGAGGAGAAAGTACGATCAATGGTGGTGAATTAGGTCAAGTTTGAGGAAGAGAAATAGTCTTAAAATGAAGCACAAAATAGAAAGAGAAAAAAAAAGGAAAATGGAAACCAAGTGACAAATGTTGTTAATTTTTTATATTTATCTATTTATTATTATTTTTATTTTTTAATTCAACCAAAAATTACAATAAGGCTTAAAGTTACACGTTGTATGTGAAACTATTCTAAAAGCCTATGCATAAAAAGAGATATACAGTAAGATCATAAGATTACACATAAGATAAGATAAGATTATTTTTTTTACTATATGCCTTAGAGTGAAAAACAATGTATACATATTATTACTATTATTAAAATATGTGACTACTTTTTTGGTGGGTCAATTTTCAAGGTTACTCTGAGCTTTTAATGGATGTTAATTAATGGCTGTAGCGAAAATACGTGTTTCTCGAGAAGATTTACTGGTTAATGCGCCACATAACCAGTGATGTACGGGGATTGGTGCTGCTAAACGGCGACTTATTAGATCTGGGCTCGAATTCATAAGGAAGTGTATCTCCGAGTGTATTAATGTTCCCTTATGAGTTAGTCACTGTAAGAGTCGTAAGGAAAAGTATATTATGACAATTTCGTCTTTAAGTTCGTATTCTTGAATGTGTACTTGAGTAGGGGAGAGCGGGGCAGGTTGCATCGAGGGTAGGTTGCATCATTGCCTCTAACTCGCATGTAATCACACGTACATCGTCTTAATACTACTACTACTACTACTACTACTACTACAATAAACTACTACTACTACAACTACAACAATAATAATAATAAAAAAAGTTAATGCGAGTTAGAGGCAATAATGCAACCTACCCTCGATGCAACCTGAACGAACGACAATATCTGACAATGAACGAATATATAAGAAGATATCGAGTCAAGAAAGAGTAGTAGTAGGAATAAAAACAGGCAAGTGAAGAGGATAATGAATGAATAAATCAATAAAAATCGAATAAATAAAGAGCAGTAGTAGGGAAGGCAAGCAGGGAGGGGAAGAGGTAGAGATATTATAATGCAAGGGAAGAAGTCACAGCTATCAACACTTCCATCACGATCAAGAGTTAGTATAAGTAACAAATTAATTAAAGGACTTAGAAATACAATCAAGTAAACAGCAGATTTTTCTGTCCCCCTAACTCCCATTGCGTCCAGATCTTTCCTTTGCTATACAAAATCGTGTGTTGTCGAGCTATAAAATTACGAAAAGTAAAAGTAACTGAATATACCAAATTAGTTAGTCGACAAGGATACTAAACAGGTCATATCTATAAAATATTGCTTACATTCACTAAAAATCGTCTAATGGTACCCAAATTACAATGGGAATTACGCTCTGGATCTTAAGGGGTTAATAAAAATCTATGAGAAATAAAAGACTGAGGAATCTTGAAAAAATATCCAATAAATTACCTCCCAAATGATGAATTGTATCTAATATCTAGTAACCGCGACCAAAAACCTTAAAAGAAAACTTGCAATGATTAGAGTTAACGTTAAATCTGGAAAATATGTTATCATTTATACTAGAGGTAATGGAGAATACATATATTTTTATCCCAGGAATTACTTAACGCGTGCAATCAGTGCCCGGGTGACATTAATGGTTGAGGGATTGTGATGCATCCCAATTATAAGCTTCATGTGTGATTAACACGAAACAATGACACTACATCACGGCGGATATTATGTAATAGACAGCGATATATTCATTGACAGTAAACTAGTATTGATGGAGTTAAGTCAAATTAAGTAATAAATCGTGACATATTCTTTTCTATAAACTAGTACGAGAAAGATATGTTAATAAAAAAACAGTGATGGATCATAAAAAGAAATTCGTAAGAAAAGAGAGTTGATTTATTCATATGCAGTAAACTTTTATTGATGGAAATAGATCAATAAAGTAATAAAACGTGATATATTCTTTTCTTTAAACTAGTACGAGAAAGATGCGTTAATAATAATAAAAAAGAAACAGTGATGGGTTGTATCGATAAGAAAAGATAGTCGTCTATAAAGTATTTCATGTATTTGTTTATAGTTTCTTTATGAATCTTTTCAAGAGAGGAGTGACAAGACAGCTCCCGAACTAATTGCCCCATCTTTCCCTTTCTTTATTCTCTTACTGTCTTCTTTATAGGGACTGCCAACTTACTGTCTTCTTTATAGGGACTGCCAACTTACTGTCTTCTTTATAGGGACTGCCAACTTACTGTCTTCTTTATAGGGACTGCCAACTTACTGTCTTCTTTATAGGGACTGCCAACTTACTGTCTTCTTTATAGGGACTGGCAACTTACTGTCTTCTTTATAGGGACTGGCAACTTACTGTCTTCTTTATAGGGACTGGCAACTTACTGTCTTCTTTATAGGGACTGCCAACTTACTGTCTTCTTTATAGGGACTGCCAACTTACTGTCTTCTTTATAGGGACTGCCAACTTACTGTCTTCTTTATAGGGACTGCCAACTTACTGTCTTCTTTATAGGGACTGGCAACTTACTGTCTTCTTTATAGGGACTGCCAACTTACTGTCTTCTTTATAGGGACTGGCAACTTACTGTCTTCTTTATAGGGACTGGCAACTTACTGTCTTCTTTATAGGGACTGGCAACTTACTGTCTTCTTTATAGGTACTGCCAACTTACTGTTTCTTTATAGGGACTGCCAACTTACTGTCTTCTTTATAGGGACTGCCAACTTACTGTCTTCTTTATAGGGACTGCCAACTTACTGTCTTCTTTATAGGGACTGCCAACTTACTGTCTTCTTTATAGGGACTGCCAACTTACTGTCTTCTTTATAGGGACTGCCAAACTTACTGTCTTCTTTATAGGGACTGCAACTTACTGTCTTCTTTATAGGGACTGCCAACTTACTGTCTTCTTTATAGGGACTGCACTCAACTTTACTGTCTTCTTTATAGGGACTGGCAACTTACTGTCTTCTTTATAGGGACTGCCAACTTACTGTCTTCTTTATAGGGACTGGCAACTTACTGTCTTCTTTATAGGGACTGGCAACTTACTGTCTTCTTTATAGGGACTGCCAACTTACTGTCTTCTTTATAGGGACTGCCAACTTACTGTCTTCTTTATAGGGACTGCCAACTTACTGTCTTCTTTATAGGGACTGCCAACTTACTGTCTTCTTTATAGGGACTGCAACTTACTGTCTTCTTTATAGGGACTGCCAACTTACTGGGCTTTTTGTTACTTCTTTTTCTTTTATCTTGGCCAGTCCTTTGTGATGTAAAAAAAAAAAGTAATAAATTGTCACATTCTTTTCTATAAACTAGTACGAGAAATATGCGTCAATACAAAACACAGTGATGGTTCGAATCGATAAGAAAAGATAGTTGTGTATAAAGTATTTCATGTATTTGTGTATAATTTCTTTATAAAACTTTTCAAGAGAAGAGTGACAAGACAGACACATCCCGAACTAAATTGGCCCACCCTCTTTTTTACGTATATTCTCTTACTGTTTTCTTTATAGAGACTGGCAACTCAACGGGCTTTTAGTTTTTTTTTTTTACCCTTGGCCAGTCCTTTGTGATGTAAAAATAAAAATAAAAATACTACAGCAGCTTTGGTTGTAAAAAAAAAAGGGTACATGGGAATTCCTCTCCATTGCTTTGTAAATCTCGCCTCGCTTCCATAACCTCCAGTACAAACTATTAACACTATGCTAGTCGGATCAAAGGCGCCATAACTATCATATACAAAGCCGTCGAATACCTACCATAGAGGCGACACAATAGCTGCATTTACCTTCACCGTTACATATCGTCACTGTCAGCGATTATTTTTTCAATATTCGTGATTTTTACTTTTATTTTTTAGTTACCTCCGAGGCTGTATAAGTAATTTCATATTCCTACATGCTTGTGCGGATGGTGACTCTCTCTCTCTCTCTCTCTCTCTCTCTCTCTCTCTCTCTCTCTCTCTCTCTCTCTCTCTCTCTCCTCTCTCTCTCTCTATCTCTTTTTCTCAACTCTCTCTCTCTCTCTCTCTCTCTCTCTCTCTCTCTCCTCTCTCTTCTCTCTCTCTTCTCTCTCTCTCTCTCTCTCTCTCTCTCCCCCCCCCCTCTCTCTCTCTCTCCTCTCTCTCTCTTTCCCTCTCTCTCTCTCTCTCTCTCTCTCTCTCTCTCTCTCTCTCTCTCTCTCTCTCTCTCTCCTCTCTCTCTCTCTCTCTCTCTCTCTCTCTCTCTCTCTCTCTCTCTCTCTCTCTCTCTCTCTCCTCTCTCTCTCTCTCTCTCTCTCTCTCTCATCACACATCAATAGAAAGCTGTACAATAATTGACCTCATGATAATCCTGACCTAATCTCCTTCAACCCCGTCATTCTCGTCTCCTAATCTCTCCTAATCTCTCGACTCACACAACCTGCAGTTAATTGACACTCACTCACATGCACTACTATCATCTCCGGTTCTCCATCTTTCCCGTAACGCCGCGCTCGCTCCCATCTCCTCACTCTTTATCACCTGACACTCCACTCTCACGATTAACTGTCCTCATTCCGCTCTGTCGCTCTACTGAGCTAAAAAAAAAATGCTGTTCTGAATATGTTGAATGCATGTTGTGATCTGTCTATCTCTCTGTTTGTCTCTCTGTCTGTCTCTCTGTCTCAGCAGCTTCGGGTGTATGCTTGTATTATTCACTGTATAATCCTTTCTATATTCTGTCATTCGTAAATTTTTCATGCAGGATTTTTTGTTACCTCCGCCAACGAAGTTGGAGAGGTTATGTTTTCACCCCGATCTGTCTGTCTGTCTGTCTGTCTGTTTGTCTGTCCGTCTGTCTGTTAGTGTACAGGATTTCTCGAAAAGTTACGAATAGATTTGGACCAAACTCGGTATACCAAGTCTATTTGGTATAAGGAAGAACTTATTTAATTTTGGATGAAATCTATTGACAACTGTTGCCATGGCAACCAATTGGTGAAATAATCGGCCGGAGGTATGCGCTCATACTGAGTGCATATATATTATATATATAATCATATATATCATATATATATATATAATTATATATATATTATATATATATATATATATATATATATATATATATATATATATATATATATATATATATATATATAACGTATATTTGATGAAATATTCGGGCGGAGGTATGCGCTCTACTGAGTGCCCCCCCTAGTTGATTTAAATGGAATACCTCGAATAGCGACACGTTTGGACTTGTTCACTAGGAAAGAGTCTTGTTTACCTTGCATAATTTTCCACTCTAATGACTAGTTTTGTGTGCAATGTTCATCTCATTTAACTTAAGGAATATAAGGATAACCTTTCTTACCATCTTATCTTAAGGTTTTATGTGAGGCTAATGTAAGTTTTTGTAAGAGATGTAAATAAATTTAAATAAAACAAAACTTCTTACCATCACTTGCAAAAAGATAATGTATGAAAGTGATGGACAAAAGAAAAGAAAATGCAAAAAATAATTGGTATGACTTCTTCTTCCTTTTGTCCACCAGGAGACAGTAAGAGGCAGGGAGGGAGTCAGAACCGCCGCTGTTATTCGTCAGTCAGTGATATGCCAGCCTGTCCCTCAGCGCTGCATCTCTCATTACTATCCATTATCAAGATGAAACCCGCCGACAACATCTGATGCAAAACACTCCATACCCCAATTTCTTTTTTTCTGGAGAGGTGACCCCGTATTTGTGACCTCTACATTCTTTTTTCTAGGGGAGACAAGACCAACACGCGTCCTGTCAGCCTCATATTTTTTTTCTGGGGGAGACAAGATTTTTTTTTTCCGTATTCTCTGCCTCAAAAGCTCCGCAAAAATAAAAAGGATGAAAGGCAAAGGTATAAAACCCAACAAGGATAAAAGGCAGGAAGGAAATACTTCGCGTTTCTCGAGGATTTTCATCTTACCAACATTCATGCGTCATTTGAGGTTACGTTGTGATTGTTACTTAGTTATTGAGAGAGAAAAAATATGTCTTTACAAGACTTCTTTTCTTTCATATTTTGTTTTACTACTGTGACAATTTTTCCCTTCTACTACTACACTTTACACGACTTCTTTTCTTTCATAATTTTGCTTTACTACTGTGACAATTCTTTCCCTTCTACTACTACCCTATCCTGACCTCGTTTCGTCAGGTGAGCCTTGAGGGGGAAGGGGGGTGAAGGGGTACTGTGTGAGGCGTATGTGGTGTTAGGGTAGGCATGGGGGGGGTAGGCATGGGGCGGGGCAGGCATGTAGCGGGGCAGGCTTGGGGCGGGACGGAGTGGTCTACCTTTCATTACTCTCCTGCGGCCAAGACATACGAGCTACAATTACCCACCGCAGCCCAGGAGTGTATTGTCCCCTGTAAATCATGTGTTGACCTTACCTGCCTTCACCTTACTCTTTCCTATGATTTAGTATCTCTCTCTCTCTCTCTCTCTCTCTCTCTCTCTCTCTCTCTCTCTCTCTCTCTCTCTCTCTCTCTCTCTCTCTCTCTCTTCTCTCTCTCTCTCTCTCTCTCTCTCTCTCTCTCTCTCTCTCTCTCTCTCTCTCTCTCCTCTCTTTCAAAATTCCTCTCTCCCTTTACCTGATGACAGCGAAGGTTTAATTAAGTACACTAAACGTAAAACTATTCTAAATAAAAACTTTTCTACTCTCTCTCTTTCTCTCTCTCTAAAAAAGAAAAAAAACACTCTCCTTCTCTGATGAGACTTTCCTATGGTATCAAGTAGATTAATTTAAAACCATTCTACATAAAGACCATTTTACTACATTTAAGGTATGCTGAATCGACGTTTTGACTAGTGGGGTATCGTTAGGCATAGTTCACACTGTGATTATCGATATACCGTGTTGTCCAATTACCCTAAAATATCTCCCCACATGATTTACCTGCCCTCCTCTACACACACACACACACAACACAACACACACACACACACACACACACACACACACACACACAACACACACACACACACACACACACACACACAACACACACACACACACACCACACACACACACACACACACACACACACACACACACCACACACACACACACACACACCACACACACACACACACAACACACACACACACACCACACACACCACACACACACACACACACAACACACACACACACACACACACACACACAACACCACACACACACACCACCACCACACACACACCACACACACACACACCACACACACCACACACACACATCACAACACACACACAACACACACACACACACACACACACACAACAACACAAACACACACACCACACACACACACACACACACACAACACAACACACACAATACACACACATTTTCACACACACACACAACACCAACACACACACAACAACACACACCACACAACACACACACACACACACAAACACACACAAAACACACACACACACACATCACACACACCACACACACATATCACACACATACATACACCACACACACACAACACCTCTACACACTTGCTACGCCTGATCCTCACACACACGCACGCTGGTACCTGTCCAAATGTCACGCTTTCTTGCTTCTCACGCTTCTCTTGTGTTGTCATTCCTTCACTTCACTCACGTTCTATCAAGGTCTGTGATGTAAATGCTAAGGGACAGAAAAATAGCGTGGGAAAAATACTATATCCTTTTTATGCTATATGTTCTTTATGATTGTTACGTGTGTTTTGGTCTGCTATTATTCCAATGCACTAAAGGAAAGAAATCAAAATAATGACTATTATGTTTTGTGTAGTGAGACCAAGGAAATCGTTGGAAGGAAAAAAAGTTCCATGCCAGCTTTGTGGGACGATATGGCGATGGCTGACAGTAAACATCAGATTAAGGAAGAAATCTGGTGTTCCTCGATACTTGTGTCTTCCTTCATAATACATCAAGGGATACCGTTTTTGGCAAGGATAAGCGTGTGTGTGTGTGGTGTGTGTGTGTGTGTGTGTGTGTGTGTGTGTGTGTGTGTGTGTGTGTGTGTGTGTGTGTGTGTGTGTGTGGTGTGTGTGTATTCTTAGTTGATTCATCTAGTGTATTTACAGGGCCAGGCAACGTCGTATGCCCGTTCTCCATATCAACATTTATCATCATCTAGTGCTGAGTTTGGCGAAGCAAGCCCAGAGAAGTCACAAACCCGGCTAACACCCGGACCATTCACTGCGGGAAGGGCTCGGTGTTAAGGAAACAGCATATGTTTCCGCTCCGCCGGAAATCGAACGGGACTTCTCGATTGTGAACAGAGCGGCTCCTTACACTACGGAGTACCTGAGTGTGATTGTGTGTGTGTGTGTGTGTGTGTGTGTGTGTGTGTGTGTGTGTGTGATGTAGTGTGTGTGGGTGTGTGTGCTTATGCTGCCCATAGTAATCCGGGGTTAAACATATAACCTAAATGTGAACATAAAGACATAGTGGAGTTTAATAATAATATTCACAGGAATTTCGCAATTACTGTGTGCAGAGAAATGTCTATAAATGAAGAGTAAGTTTTAATGAGAATGATTCAATCTCAACTTGAAGTCCACAGGGATTTGAAAGAGTGTGTATTTGGGAGCACCACGTTTGTCCGATACCAAGAAACATTTCGAAAAAAATGTTCCCTTTTTCAGTTGTTCGGAAGGGGGGAACACTTTTTGATTTCCCAGTAAATGANCTCTCTCCCCTCTCTCCTCTCTCTCCCTTCTCTCTCTCTCCTCCCCTCCCTCTCCTCCCCTTTTCTCTCCCTCTCCTCTCTCTCTCTCTCTCTCTCTCTCCTCCTCTCTCTTCTCTCTCTCTCTCTCCTCTCTTCTCTCTCTCTCTCTCCCCCATCACACATCAATAGAAAGCTGTACAATAATTGCCCTCATGATAATCCGGGACCTAATCTCCTTCAACCCGTCATTCTCGTCTCCTAATCTCTCCTAATCTCTCGACTCACACAACCTGCAGTTAATTGACACTCACTCACATGCACTACTATCATCTCCGGTTCTCCATCTTTCCGAACGCCGCGCTCGCTCCCATCTCCTCACTCTTTATCCCCTGACACTCCACTCTCACGATTAACTGTCTCATTCCGCTCTGTCCCCTCTACTGAGCTAAAAAAAAAAAATGCTGTTCTGAATATGTTGAATGCATGTTGTGATCTGTTATCTCCTCTGTTTGTCTCTCTGTCTGTCTCTCTGTCTCAGCAGCTTGGGGTGTATGCTTGTATTATTCACTGTTAACCCCTTTCTATATTCTGTCATTCGTAAATTTTTTTCATGCAGGATTTTTTGTTACCTCCCCCAAACGAAGTTGGAGAGGTTATGTTTCCCTTTCCGCCCGTCCTGTCTGTCTGTCTGTCTGTCTGTTTTGTCTGTCCGTCTGTCTGTAGTGTACAGGATTTCTCGAAAAGTTACGAATAGATTTGGACCAAACTCGTATACCAAGTCTATTTGGTATAAGGAAGAACTTATTTAATTTTGGATGAAATCTATTGACAACTGTTGCCATGGCAACCAAATTGTGAAATAATCGGCCGGAGGTATGCGCTCATACTGAGTGCATAATATATATATATATATATTATATATATTAATATATATAATATATATATATATAAATATATATATATATATATATATATATATCTAAAAATATATAAAATATATATATATATATATATAATAAAAACGTTTTTGATGAAATATTCGGGCGGAGGTATGCGCTCTACTGAGTGCCCCCCCCTAGTTGATTTAAATGGAATACCTCGAATAGCGACACGTTTGGACATGTTCACTAGGAAAGAGTCTTTGTTTTACTTGCATAATTTTCCACTCTAATAACTAGTTTTGTGTGCAATGTTCATCTCATTTAACTTAAGGAATATAAGGATAACCTTTCTTACCATCTTATCTTAAGGTTTTATGTGAGGCTAATGTAAGTTTTTGTAAGAGATGTAAATAAACTTAACTAAACAAACTTCTTACCATCACTTGCAAAAAGATAATGTATGAAAGTGATGGACAAAGAAAAGAAAATGCAAAAAATAATTGGTATGACTTTCTTCTTCCTTTTGTCCACCAGGAGACAGTAAGAGGCAGGGAGGGAGTCAGACCGCCGCTGTTATTCGTCAGTCAGTGATATGCCAGCCTGTCCCTCAGCGCTGCATCTCTTCATTACTATCCATTATCAAGATGAAACCCGCCGACAACATCTGATGCAAACACTCCATTACCCCAATTTCTTTTTTTCTGGAGAGGTGACCCCGTATTTGTGACCTCTACATTCTTTTTTCTAGGGGAGACAAGACCAACACGCGTCCTGTCAGCCTCATATTTTTTTTCTGGGGGAGACAAGATTTTTTTTTTTCCGTATTCTCTGCCTCAAAAGCTCCGCAAAAATAAAAAGGATGAAAGGCAAAGGTATAAAACCCAACAAGGATAAAAGGCAGGAAGGAAATACTTCGCGTTTCTCGAGGATTTTCATCTTTACCAACATTCATGCGTCATTTGAGGTTACGTTGTGATTGTTACTTAGTTTATTGAGAGAGAAAAAATATGTCTTTACAAGACTTCTTTTCTTTCATTATTTTGTTTTACTACTGTGACAATTTTTTCCCTTCTACTACTACACTTTACACGACTTCTTTTCTTTCATAATTTTGCTTTACTACTGTGACAATTCTTTCCCTTCTACTACTACCCTATCCTGACCTCGTTTCGTCAGGTGAGCCTTGAGGGGGAAGGGGGGTGAAGGGGTACTGTGTGAGGCGTATGTGGTGTTAGGGTAGGCATGGGGCGGGGTAGGCATGGGGCGGGGCAGGCATGTAGCGGGGCAGGCTTGGGGCGGGACGGAGCTGGTCTACCTTTCATTACTCTCCCTGCGGCCAAGACATACGAGCTACAATTACCCACCGCAGCCCAGGAGTGTATTGTCCCCTGTAAATCATGTGTTGACCTTACCTGCCTTCACCTTACTCTTTCCTATGATTTAGTATCTCTCTCTTCTCTCTCTCTCCTCTCTCTCCTCTCTCTCCTCTCCTCTCTCTCTCTCTCTCTCTCTCTCTCTCTCTCTCTCTCTCTCTCTCTCTCTCTCTCTCTCTCTCTCTCTCTCTCTCTCTCTCTCTCTCTCTCTCTCTCTCTCTCTCTCTAAAAATTCCTCTCTTTCTTTACCTGATGACAGCGAAGGTTTAATCAAGTACACTAAACGTAAACTATTCTAAATAAAAACTTTTCTACTCTCTCTCTTTCTCTCTCTCTAAAAAAGAAAAAAAACCTCTCCTTTCTCCTGATGACTTTCCTATGGTATCAAGTAGATTAATTGTAAACCATTCTACATAAAGACCATTTTACTACATTTAAGGTATGCTGAATCGACGTTTTGACTAGTGGGGTATCGTTAGGCATAGTTCACACCTGTGATTATCGATATACCGTGTTGTCCAATTACCCTAAAATATCTCCCCACATGATTTACCTGCCCTCCTCTACACACACACACATACACACACACACACACACACACACACACACACACACACACACACACACACACACACACACACACACACACACACACACACACAACACACACACACACACACACACACACACACACACACACACACACACACACACACACAACACACACACACACACACACACAACACACACACACACACACACACACACACACACACACACACACACACACACACACACACACACACACACACACCACACACACACACACACACACACACACACACACACACACACACACACACACACACACACACCACACACACACACACACACACACACACACACACACACACACACACACACACACACACACACACACACACACACACACACACACACACACACACACACACACACACACACACACACACACACACACACACACACACACACACACACACACACACACACACACACACACACACACACACACACACACACACACACACACACACACACACACACACACACACACACACACACACACACACACACACACACACACACACACACACACACACACACACACACATATACACACACACACATACACACACACACACACACACACCTCTCTACACACCTTGCTACGCCCTGATTCCTCACACCACACACGCACGCGGCTTACCTGTCCAAATGTCACGCTTTCTTGCTTCACTCACGCTTCTCTCTTGTTTCATTCCTTCACTTCACTCACGCTTCTCTCCTCAAGGCTCTGTGATCGTAAATGCCTAAGGGACAGAAAAAATAGCGGTGAAAAATACTACTTATCTGTTTTTATGTATATGTTTCTTTATGTATTTGTTTATCTGTGTTGTTTTGTATCTGTCTATTTATTCCTATATATGCACTATAAAGGGAAAGAAATCAAATTAATGACTTATTTATGTTTTTTTGTGTAGTGAGACCAAAGGAAAATGTTGGAAGGAAAAAAAGTTCCATGCCAGTTTCTGTGATGGACGATATGGCGGATGGCTGACAGTAAACATCAGATATAAGGAAGAAATTCTGGTGCTTCCTCCGATTACTCTTCGTGTCTGTTCCTTCATAATACATCAAGGGATTACCGTTTTTTGTGCAAGGATAAGCGTGTGTGTGTGTGTGTGTGTGTGTGTGTGTGTGTGTGTGTGTGTGTGTGTGTGTGTGTGTGTGTGTGTGTGTGTGTGTGTGTGTGTGTATTCATCTAGTTGTATTCATCTAGTTGTATTTTACAGGGCCAGAGCAACGCTCGTATGGCCCCGTCTCCATATCAACATTTTTATCATTCATCCTTAGTGCTTAGTTTTGGCCGAAGCCAGCACCCCGGAGAGCAGGTCACAAACCCCGGCTAACACCCGGTACCCATTCACTGCTGGGTGGACAGGGGCTCGGGTTTTAAGGAAACAGCCCATATGTTTCCGCTCCGCCCGGGAATCGAACCCGGGACTTCTCGATTGTGAACAGAGCGTGCTTCCTCTACACTACGGAGTACCCTGAGTGTGTATGTGTGTGTGTGTGTGTGTGTGTGTGTGTGTGTGTGTGTGTGTGTGTGTGTGTGTGTGTGTGTGTGTGTGTGTGCTTATGCTGCTCCATTAGGTAATCGGTGGTTAAACAATAATAAACCTTAAACTGTGTAACATAAAGCACATAGTGGAGTTTTAATAATAATATTTCACAAGGGACATTTACGCAATTTACTGTGTTGCAGAGTAAATGTTCTATAAATGAAGAGTAAGTTTTTAATGAGAATGATTCAATCTCTAACTTGAAGTCCCACCAGAGGATTTATGAAACGAGTGTGTATTTTTGGCAGCACCATCGCTTTGTCCGATACCAAGAAAACATTGACGAAATTAATGTTCCTTTCTCCAGTTTGTTCGGCAGGGGAGAGACACTTTGTGATTCCGAGTAAATGATGACCTTCAATAGCAGCTTTTGGGTGATACATTAATCAGGTATTATTGGAAGAAAATATAATAGTACGTCATGGTATGTGTATGAAGATGGTCCATTGGCACTCTGCAATTTGGACTCAGTGGACTGTTTACCTCTATAAGTCAGCTATAAAGTTAATGGCAGTAAAATTTCTTAACCTTTATGTGCACCATAGGCCAGCGTCACACACCACCATTCCCTGCCTATGCGTCACGTGGCCAGACTGCTCCTTGACTACCAGTAAATTATGCACGTTTTTGGATAGGAAATTGGATCTCGCATGCCATCCAAGCTCCTTAGATTTGTAATGTTATAAAAACACTTTACTTCCAGCTCGTTCATACCATAAGTGTCTAAAAATGAATTTGATAAGGTGGTTGTACAGCTTTTCTTTTATCATGTTTCAATGCTTTAAAAGTCGCACATATATCATCACGGTTATTAATATGCATTTTTTTAAAACATTGTAGAGGGATGGATACATAATCTTGCCCGGATAACTGTCAGCAAATAGAAGGAGAATTTGCGGTCAGGTGATGGCAACGCAACACCAAATGTATCAGTAACTAACCTTGGTTAATTAACTTGATGGGTTGTTATACGAATGTGCTGCTCAAATATTGAGTACTACGGATGAGGCCCTTCCGCTACTGTACGCCAGACGCCACACGGATAACTTATATTATTAAGTATTATGGGACATTAAGTACTATTAAGGAATATTAAGGAGGGAAATGCGCGACAACATTTGTTTTCCGTTCACCAAAGCAACGGTTCTGAATTCACTGATAGTGACAGTCTCGTTAGTCTTTCCTCCAAGGCAGTGAATAACCTACAGTGTTCAATCCTCTTTGTAAGCGCGCGACATCCTTCACGACCCAGCTGGGAATATGTTTTTGATATCCAAGTGTTTGAAAAAATAATAGTTTTGAAACTCAATGCAGAATTTCACGAACATGCATTATTTTTCATACAAGAACAGAGTATGTACACAAAACAACGATACACAGCCGACACAGCCCCGAGGGCAGGTCCGACACGAGGAAGCTTGTCACCTAGCTGTCACTCTGTAGAACAGACCCTGGGCGAAGACTGAGTGTACACACAACAAAATATGTGTCAGGAAGTATATATACATATAGAGTCGTTGTCATAGTTTTTAAGGCAAGAAACAATATTTACAGTGCTGTTTGCTAGACACTAACCTACACGCTCTGATATGTAAAGGAAAGACAATACACTAAATAGGTTTGATTGACTTAATGCCAAAAGAGTGAAATGTGCCAGACATCAGAGGTCATATGGCAATACACGTAATAGGTATGACATAAAGGTATTCAGATCGTCAAAATTCATGGTCATCTTACTTATTCATTATCTCAGTCACTGTCTTTCATTGTCTGTCTCACTTTCCTTTCCTTTCCAATCTCTTTTCTTTATTAAGCAATGCAAACTTCGGTGATAATTCAGGTAAGCTAAGGTATGTGAAAGCATATAATACATTGAAGAATATCATTCACTACTACACTTCCAGAAATTCACCTGTTTATCTGTGTTTCCTGGATGCCAGAAAAGCGTTTGACAGAGTGAATTACTGGAAGCTCTTTCATAAACTTCTCGTCAGGAGTACACCTGGGTACATTGTTAATTTATTAATGTACTGGTACACTACCCAGGGATTTACTTTTAAGTGGGTAATTCCTTCTCGCTGTCCTTTAGTACTGCCAATGGTATTCGGCAGGGGGGGATTTTATCCCCCTACCTGTACAATGTGTACACGGATGATCTCAGTGCCAACCTTCGTGATACAGCTATCGGCTGCCACATACATGATGGGTCCATCAACTCACTGAGCTATGCTGATGATATGGTACTGCTCGCATCCACTGCGGATGCGTTGCAGGACCTTATCAATGTGTGTCAGGTGTATGCTGCCAAGCATGACATTGTCTACAACACCACTAAGACAGAGTGCATGGTAGTATCACCGGCACGCGCTCAGGTGAATTACCTGAAAACAGCATGGCTCGGTGGGTCTGCCCTCACTTTTGTGGATAGATTCGCATACTTAGGCCATGTTACATCCCACGACATGACTGATGATGATGATATCATCAAGCAGTCCACCAAGCTTCTTGTCGTGGGAAATACTCTACAGAGGAAATTTTCCTACTGTAGCAGAGAGGTGAAGATGGAGTTATTCAGGAGTCACTGCTACTCTATATAATGCAACTCGCTGTGGTCGCGGTTCAAGGTGGCCACTCTGAACCGCCTTAAGGTCTGTCACAATGACATCCTTAAGAGGCTTCTGGGGCTGCCCAGGTGGTGCAGCTCGTCCCTGGCTTTCGCTAGGAACGGGGTGAACAATCTGGATGTGATACACTTGAAACACTTGAAACACTTTAATATGCTTACCGTACATAATACATACGTTAATAAAGTTATATAACATAATTTGTGTAAGCAGCCCATACGAAGCCATACGGCTATTCGGGCAGCATCTCTGTAGTTTACAAACAAGTTTATCTAGGACGTCAGTAGCAATTACATAAAAGAAGAAGAAAAAAAAAAGAAAAAAAAAGAAAAAAAAGAAAAACAAGGTAAACAAAACAAAAAAACACAAACAAAAACAAAAATCAGGAGAAATACATAGACAATTGCTCAAAAATTCATTTGTAGAATGCTAATAAAATGTATTGTTGGCACTATAATAAATCTACATGACCATCATTAGAAATATATTAGAACAAATATTAGAACAAATATTAGAACAAATATCTTGTCAGTACTGGGACAATAAATACTTTTTGTATTGCCTTTTAAATGAACATAATGTTGGTAGGGTCTTAACAGAGTCGGGTATATTATTCCATATCTTGGGACCCGAGTAGGCTAGTGAGTGTTGAAAAACTGTCAGGTTATGTTGTGGTACACGGAGGTGTTCACAGTTGCGGGTGGGTAGTTATGTTGAGGGAGCAAGTTAATATAATGACCACCAGTAACTAATTTGTGCATATATATTCCAATCTGTAATTTGTTTATGTCAAATAATTTCAAGATGTTCATATTCTTAAATAAAGGGTGAGTATGATCAAAGTAGCCCGAATTTGTAATGATCCTAATTATTTTCTTTTGTAGCCGGAACAGGGGAAGTAAATGAGTGGGATATGTGTTGCACCAGACTGGAATACAATATTGAAAGTGTGGCAATACATGGGCATTATAGAGAATTTTAAGTATATTATTAGGCATAAGGTCTCTAATTTGATATAATAGAGATACGATTCTAGACAATTTAAGACATAATTCATTAATGTGTGGTTTAAAGGATATGTTATCATCAAAAGTTACACCTAGTAGTTTGTGTTGGTTAGTTCTGTTGATGACATTGTTGTTGTATATCAGAGTAGGAAGAATTTTAGTCGCCTTCTTGGTAAAGAGCATATAATAAGTTTTGTTTAAATTGACGGTTAGTCTATTACTCAAACACCATTTATAAAAATGTTCTAGGTCTTGGTTGGCTGTTTCTATCAAGGATGTAGGGTCTGCACCAGTAATGAATAACGTAGAGTCATCAGCAAAAAGTATTGTTTTTAAATTTGTAAATACATTTGAGAGATCATTTATATAGATAAGGAATAAAATGGGACCGAGGACACTACCCTGAGGGACTCCGTACTGAATATGTTGAGGTATAGATAGACAATTCTGAAATTTTGTACTTTGGGTTCTACCGGTGAGGTAGTCTCTGAACCAGTCATGTATGATGCCACGTATACCATAATGTTTCAATTTTTGTAGTAAAATATCATGTTTCACTGTATCAAAAGCTTTAGTAAAGTCTATATAAATAGTGAGCATTGTATGTTGAGCATCCAAGGCAGAGTAGATGTTATCGGTGAAGGCGGTCAGAGCACTAAAGGTACTTAAGCCTTGTCGAAAACCAAATTGTTCTTTGTTGATAATAGATTTTTTGTTTAAGAAATTTAATAGAATTTTTTTCATTAATTTCTCGAATATTTTTGAGTAGGTGCTTAGCAGTGATATTGGTCTGTAATTGGCAATGTTGTCTTTTGGACCTTTTTTATAAATAGGGATTACGGTTGCATGTTTTAAACATTGAGGAAAAATTCCTTTTTCGATGGACTGGTTGAACAAGATTGATAATGGAACAGCTATTTGTTCTTTATTAGCTTTTAGGAGAGAGACGGAAATTTCATGGGTATTACACTTTTTGTTTTTTAATGAGTTTATTACAGCTGCAACGTCTTGTGGTAGTACTGGAGGAACAATCATTGATGTTGGATAATTACCTCTCAGAAAGTCAAGTGGGTTAATATCGGAAGGTGGGATGTTATCTAAATTGGAAGCAATATCTGTATAATACTTATTGAAGGCCTCTGCAATATCGGATGGGCATCTCATTACTTTATTATTCATTGTTATGTAACTGAGATAAGTTTTTTTATAGTTATTTTTCAGCTGATTTATGGTTTTCCATATTTTGCGTGTATCATTTTTAAAGTTTGTAAATATCGACATATAGTATGAAATTTTATGATTTTTTATAATCCTATTTAGGACATTGCGGTATTTTTTATAATAACTTTCAGAGACAACACCTATTTTATAGTCCTTAAATAGATTATTTTTGGTCTTGACCGATTTAATTACAGCTGACGTTATCCAAGGGTTATGTAGCTGTTTTTCAGAAATATATTTTGTTTTTATTGGGAAACATTCATTGTATAAATTACTCAGTTTGTCTAGAAATGTATTAAAGTTTAAATTTATATCTTGTGAAGATAAGAGTGTGTTCCATAATATGGTGTGAAGTTTTTTGAGAGAAAAGCTCCTTATTATTAGGAGTTACATTTCTGAATTCTATTTTATTGAGCTTTGATTTTTTTTGGGGGAAGGAAATATTTAAGAAAATAGGAAGATGGTCCGAAATGGGAAAGTGTACAATACCTGCGGTAAACCTTCCACAAAAATTAGTGTATATATGGTCTAGGAGAGAAGGGTCACCCAAACTTAAACTATCTGGAAATCTAGTGGGTCTGGAGATGTGAGGAACAAAATTTAAGGTTTGAATGTTTGCTAAAAAGTTATTTGTTGGTGTATGGGTTGTATGCTCAAGTAAGTTTATATTAAAGTCTCCTATGAGTATTATTTTATTCTGTTTTGCTTTGTCTTGTAATGCTGTATTTATGACATTCGTGAATTCGTCTACTGCAACATGTTTACTATTTGGTCTATATATTGCACAAATCAGAAAACTGATAGATTCAGTAATAATTCTAATAGTAAGTCGACACTCCGTGTTCAGCTTAAGGAGTAGGGTGGAGCTCTCTGCGAACTCCATCATCACCTCCGTCAGGCAGAGCTCGGCCTATGTATGTATGTACCTATACAACAGCGGTGGCTGGGCCTGCTGTTTGTGCAGAATGTGGGGTAGCACAGGTGTCCATGTCTGTATACCCTATGTACTATATGTACTTTGATACTATGTCCCCTAATGTGCCTATATGGGTTTTTTTTTTTTTTTTTTTCTCTAGTACTTAAGTTAACTCTTTATCTTGTTGTTGTAGCTTTTTTTGTCTGTATGCCTCCGGGCGATAATAAAATAATAGTAATTATTATTATTATATAAAAGTATAGTATATAAACAAATCACACAGATATCATGGCCCTGTGAATGATGTAGAAGAAATGCATTATGTAAAAAATAAATATGCATGTGATGAAATAAGAGGGCAGACTCATATCCATTTCTCTGTGTATTGAGACTTTTTGGAATTATCACCACATTGAATCCTCCTCGGAGCCAGCCAGTGTTGCTTGGAAATAATGTCATTTAACAGATTACCACTTTAATCAGCAAGTGGCGCCTCCTTGGTGTCTATAACTCACTCCTGCGTGACAGAATTATCGCCCAAGTTTGCTTTGCTTAATAAAAAAAAGATAAATACAAGAATAGTTCTAGAACGAGGCAATAAATAACGGTGCGGTGAAGAAAACGAAAAAAATGGAGAGATGTATAAAAAATGGAATAAAAGTAGAAAAGCAAAAATGGGTTAAATATGAAACCAGTTATGAGTCTGAAAAATGATTCTTATAAAATGAATATAGAAGAAAAATACATTGTGAGTCTGAAAAATCTGTCTAAAAATATTTCAAAAGAGGGAAAATGAAGGTTGAGTGACATGAAGTGGTAGAAGTGGCTGGAAATGCATGGCGTGAGAGTGGAGGGCGTGGGAAGTGCATAGAGGGCGTGGGAAGTGCATAGAGGGCGTGGGAAGTGCATAGAGGGCGTGGGAAGTGGAGAGCGTGGGAGGTGGAAGGCGTGGGAAGTGGATGACGTGGGAAGGGGATGGCGTGAGAAGTGGATGAAGTGGAAGAAGTGGCTGGAAATGCATGGCGTGAGAGTGGAGGGCGTGGGAAGGGAATAGAGGGCGTGGGAAGTGGGGAGCGTGGGAGGTGGAAGGCGTGGGAAGTGGATGACGTGGGAAGGGGATGGCGTGGGAAGTGGATGGCGTGGGAAGTGGATGGCGTGGGAAGTGAATGGCGTGGGAAGTGGATGGCGTGGGAAGTGGATGGCGTGGGAAATGAATGGCGTGGGAAGTGGATGGTGTGGGAAGTGGATGGTGTGGGAAGTGGATGGCGTGGGAAGTGGATGGCGTGGGAAGTGGATGGCGTGTTAAGTGGATGGCGTGGGAAGTGGATGGCGTGGGAAGTGGATGGTGTGGGAAGTGGATGGCGTGGGAAGTGGATGGCGTGGGAGGTAGATGGCGTGGGAGGTAGATGGCGTGGGAAGTGGATGACATGGGAGGTAGATGGCGTGGGAAGTGCTTAGAGGGCGTGAGAGTGGAGGGCGTGGGAAGTGGATGGCGTGGGAAGTGGATGGCGTGGGAAGTGGATGGCGTGGGAAGTGGATGGCGTGGAAAGTGGATGGCGTGGGAAGTGGATGATGTAGAAGGCTTAGTGGCTAACGAGTACGTGTGACTGACGACCAAATGACTGGCTATTGTGACTGTGACTTGTGAGTGACTGGTAAGTGATTGGACTGACTGAACTTGTAAGTGATTGTGACTTATAACTGACAGTGTGGGCGAGAGGAGATTAGGGAGGCGAAGCTGACGGGGCTGACGGGATTAAGCTCGAGATCTGCTGGAAACTCATGATTCTCCAAAACGAGGAGATGACCTTCAACCTTCAGATGATTTGACCTTCCACCTTCAGAACTTGACTGCGTAATTGTGAAAATGAAAATCAGAACTTGATATGATGATAAATGAACTCTAGAATATAACATAATGATATATATGAATGCCAGAACTTGACATAATGATAAAAATGAACGCCAGAACTTGACATAATGATAAAAATGAACGCCAGAACTTGACATAATGATAAAAATGAATGCCAGAACTTGACATAATGATAAAAATGAACGCCAGAACTTGACATAATGATAAAAATGAACGCCAGAACTTTACATAATGATATAAATGAACGCCAGAACTTTATAGAATGATACAAATGAACGCCAGAACTTAACATAATGATAAAAATGAACGCCAGAACTTTACATATTGATAAAAATGAACGCCAGAACTTTACATAATGATAAAAATGAACGCCAGAACTTAACATAATGACACAAATGAACGCCAGAAATTAACATAACGATAAAAATATACGCGAAAACTTAACATAATGATAGAAATGAACGACAGAACTTGACATATGATAAAAAGAACGCCAGAACTTACAAATGATACAAATGACGCAGAACTTTAAGAAAATACAATGAAAGCCAGAACTTAATAATGATATAAATGAACACCAGAACTTTATAGAATGATACAAGAACGCCAAACTTAACATAATGATAAAAATAACGCCAGAACTTTACTATATAAAAATGTACCCAGACTTACATAATGATAAATGACGCAGAACTTAACATAATGACACAAATGAACGCCAGAAATTAACATAACGATAAAAATATACGCGAAAACTTAACATAATGATAGAAATGAACGACAGAACTTCACGCGATAGAAATAAAAAGATCCCCATAAAACAAGCGCGTGATAGTTAAAAAATTGAGCTCCAGAACTTGAGATGTCCTAATAACAAAAATGAACTCCAGAACTTCACCACGTAATAGTGAAAGATAGCGCCAAAAACTGGATGTCGTAATAGTAAAAATGTGTACCTCCCTTAGCCTTCCTATACAGCACATAGCAATGGGCACAACAGCACATATCAAGCAAAATAAACAGCAACGAAAATATGATGTGGCATAACGCATCGATTCTTCCTCTATACTAAAATGGCTACGAAAGTTGGTATTGGAAGCGTTATCTCTATTGTCTTGACTCAACTTTTTTTTTAAGTGTAATATTTCAGACGAGTAAAATTAATTAATTAAGTGAAAGTTTGCGGTTTGCCATGATGGACCGATTCATCTTTTTTTTTTCAGGGGGATATGAACGGAAAAAAAGTTAGTAAGCGAACCCAAAAAAATATGGACAAATATAAATTATTTTATAGAACAATATAAAGCGACAGAATTTGTTTTATATTTCCTTCCTTTATATAAATTTTATATAACAAGTATACACTATATGTTTTTTAACCAAAGCTAGCCAAGTGGTTAAGAGCGTGGTGCGCCATAATATGGTCCCGCGTTCGATCCCCTCCTCCATCTCCCTAGCTGGGTCCCCGCGGGAACCTCCGCCCGGGCAGGTGGTTACGGCCAGCAAGGCGCCGCACATGTCCCCGTCACCACGCAGTGAGGGCGGTGTAGAGGTGGCGGGGCAAAGGTCCCGCCAAGGGCCGCCTGCTGCACGCACGGCTCGTTCCACCCTGACAGAGGCTCTCAGGGCTCGGCGGTGGTCGCCAGCGGGTAGGCGGTGTCCTGGAGGACGCTGCTCCACCCTGCAGACGGAGGTGGCGGTGATCCAGCACGCCCCGGAGAACGCCCGCCGCCGCCAGACACCAGTCCTTCCCTGGGCCTGCAGGTCCTGCAGCAGCCAGGGACACCGGGGGACCCCGGGCGGCTCACCACCGCCACGATGGGCAACACCCAGAAGCCTGCACCACTTCTGCACCGTCGTGGCGTCATCGTGCAAATGGCCTTCAGTGTGCATCGCCCTGCGCAAGTTGGAGCTGAGTGGCGGGGGCGAGGAAGCTTGGAACACAAGAAGGGCTCAATGCAATAATGCTATTGGTGGATGGAGTTAATACATCACTGTGTCGATCCTCTTGGAACCAATGACTGTGCCGCATGCAGGTGCTGACACATTGGAGTTAAGTGCAGGTTGGAGTTAAGAAGAATAGAACTTCAGGAAAATACTCCTTATAAGGTTACCATGGCACAGGTTCTATTCTTCTTAACTCCAACCTGACGCGCTAACTCCTACCTCCTTATCCCATTTTTTTCTAAATTTTTTATTATCTGAACCTTGCCTGCCATCGAGCATCGTGTGTTAGGTAACCCAGCCAAGGGGGATGCCTGTATGGGGCAGTCCCTTGCCGGTCCCCAGCCCGGATAAATGGGGAGGGTTGAGGTCGGGCCAACCCCCCGACCTCGTAAAAACTATCCAGTTACTACAACTACAGCCCAGCCTCGGATCATGGACGGACCTTCTGATGACGACTTGGTGACCATCGTCAGAGATGGTCACGCTACTCCCCTGGACACTCCCCTGGACACTCTTAAGCTTAAGGACTTGTTGGTGCTCAATGAGAACCGACTGATGAGTCAGACCCGGCTGCTGAGGGGCGAGGACCTCCTGCAGATCCTAGCAGGGACACCACGTCCTTTTGGCAGACGGGTTGTCTTCATCAAGGGCGGGCATCTCCTGGTGCAGCTGCCTGCGATGTGCCGCGGCGGTGGCATGCTGCTGGGCCTGCTGTATGGCACAGTGGGCCACCTGGTCAGCGTGTACCGCTGCCGCGACGGCCACTACCTATACTATGACTCCGAGGACTCGCCGCCCCACCCGTGCTTCCTGGAGTACTGCCGCCGGAACAACATCCCCGAGAGCTAGGTGAAGGTGGTGTGTGTGAGGCTGCAGCATCAAACACTCAGTACTTGCGCATACCACTGCCTCACTTTTGTGGACTTCATGACGCGGAGCCGCGACACCAATGTCTACACTCTCATCATGAAGTTCCGGCGACACATGCGACACAGGCCAGACGTGAAGGCGGTGCTGACGGTGGAGCGAATCCTGCGGGAGTTCAGAAACACCATCAATATTTCACTGTTTGGTGCCCCTAATGCCTTAAGCACCTTGGGCTGATTCTAAAAACTTGTTCACTGTTTGTCTTGGCAAATGTCTAATGTTCACTTTCACTAATGTTGCAAAAGCAGAAAGGGTAAAAAATATTATTATGATGAAATCAAAATCATCTTTGCTATCATGGGTGTGCCTGAAACGAAGGCTGTAATGGTTTTAGCAATTGACTCCTGGACTCAATGATTGAAAAAATGTTTCCCGATGAAGTAGGAGCAAAACACAGGACGGATTTTAACCCAGCCAAGGGGGATGCCCTGTATGGGGCAGTCCCTTGCCGGTCCCCAGCCCGGATAAATGGGGAGGGTTGAGGTCGGGCTAATTCCCCGACCTCGTAAAAACTACCCAGTTACTAACACTCTTGCCCAGCCTCGGAATACGGACGGACCTACATATGACGACTTGGTGAACACTGTCAGAGATGATCACGCTACTCCCCTGGACACTCTTAAGGACATCCCAGAGATACAGACTGAGGGTTGCACAGCCACACAGGTGGAAGGCCAGACTAAACCCTCAGGTGACAGCAGACTTATGGCCAAGGCCGGAGTCCCCAGCCTCAGGTGCGAGCGCTTCATCTCGTACTTGCATTGCCAAGAGGAGTGTCTTCCCAAGCTGACACGCCAGCAGGTGAAGGAGATACACAGGCTCACCACTCAGGGCAAAGAAGATCAACGTACAGCGAGGAAGGAGCGTGTCGAGGCTCTGAACACCAAGCACCAGGCAGAGAAGCAAGCCAGCGTCGCCGAGCTTCAGCGGTCTCGCAAGGTTGTCTTTAAGCTGGACGACTTGCCACAGCCCATTAAAGACAGGGACTTTCTCCACCAACATTTCGGAGAGTGCAGCATGGGCATGCAGGATCAGCGGGACTATCTGCTCAACAAGATGAAGGGAGACGAGGCGCGCTTCAAGGATTATCTGACTACAATGGCAACCCGACGCGGCTACAGCACTACACCTGAGGAGACACGTGTCCGCCACGAGGCTGTGAAGACCTCAAGATTTAGCTGAGCAGTTCTTCCCTCAGTTAGAATCTGTATCACTATCATTATTACTATTACCATCATTATTATCATTACTTTTATTATAATCATTATAACTTCACTTCCCTATCCCCGCACTTCATTCCTACTTCCACTCTACTAACACACGAGTTCAGCACCTTTGGGTTAATCGCAAGGGTCAGTGCAATGGGGGCCTCGCCCTGCGAAAACTGCCTTCATAATCACGGTATCTCCTGTGCCAGGTAAGTATTAACTGTGTGTCTTGGCAAATGCTTAATATTCACTTTCACTAATGTTGCAAAAGCAGAAAGGGTAAAAAATATTATTATGATGTAATCAAAATCATTCTTGATATCATGAGTGTGCCTGCAACGAAGGTTGATAGTTTAACGGTTTAACCAATACACGCCCGCACGCACGCACGCACGCACGCACGCACGCACGCACGCACGCACGCACGCACGCACGCACGCACGCACGCACGCACGCACGCACGCACGCACGCACGCACGCACGCACGCACGCACGCACGCACGCACGCACGCACGCACGCACGCACGCACGCACGCACGCACGCACGCACGCACGCACGCACGCACGCACGCACGCACGCACGCACGCACGCACGCACGCACGCACGCACGCACGCACGCACGCACGCACGCACGCACGCACGCACGCACGCACGCACGCACGCACGCACGCACGCACGCACGCACGCACGCACGCACGCACGCACGCACGCACGCACGCACGCACGCACGCACGCACGCACGCACGCACGCACGCACGCCACGCACGCACGCACCACGCACACACACCACACACACACACACACACACACACACACACACACACACACACACACACACACACACCACACACACACACACACACACCACACACACACACACACACACACACACACACACGCACACACGCACACACACACACACACACACACACCACACACACACACACCACAATGGTCAAGTGGATAAGAGCGTATGGCGCCGTGGATAAGAGCGCTATGTTGTGGTTAGCCGGTCGAATTCTCACGGCTCCCGGGAATGTTTCACTGAGAAATTCGACAAATTACTGACAAATTACCATTACCATCTGATTGATTCCTTTACATCCTCACATTCCTTTACTTCCTTTTTTAGGGGAATATGAACGCAAAAAAAAGTTAGTAAGCGGCGGAGGTGAGAAATCAATGGAGGGATTTTAAAGGTGAGGTTGCCTGCTATTCATATTTCCGGGGCTGCATTGTGCTGTCAGTTGTTTTACTCTTTTTTATATACCTTTTTGCTCAGCCACAGATCAATGTCAATTTTTTCAATTTTTTATGTATTTTCTTTCTTGCCTCTTCCCTATTTATATTTCATAATCATCAATATTCATTAGTGTTATCGATATAGTGTTGATTTCTTGATTGTTGCCACCGGAGAGAGGAAAAAAGTATAGCAGATTATTATCAGTAGTAAGTATATTATACCAAACGCAAATTAAAAAAGCTTACAGAAAATATATGACTTCAAAAAAGAGAACAAGCTTTTGAGACCAGCGTCATAAAACCTGCAAAGTATGAACCAGTCTTTCTTTTCGGGTCACTGCCTGGGAGACTTGCCTTGAGACTCACCCTGTGTTTCTTGCGTAAAAACTGTTCGTACCTCGTTTTTACTTTAATTTTATTCGCTGTATTTTCTACTCAGTACTCATATCTATACCAAATATCCTATCTCTTTGTCTACGTACGATTTTTGTCTGTTTCTTTCTCCATTTCTTTACAGGAAAGGTAAGAATCAGAATAAGTTTTCGTGTCATTTTTTTTTCAAGTGGAGTTTTCTCCACTTTAATTTATTCTGTTCGCTGTATTTTCTACTCAGTTATTATATATATACCAAATACCCTATCTCTTTGTCTACGTATGAACTGTTTGTGTTGCTTTTACTATTTCTTTACAGGAAACGTAAGAATCAGAATAGGATTTTGCTTCATCTTTTTTCTCGTTGAGTTAGTTTGAGATTTTTCTTCTCTCTTGGGCTTGGCACACATCACACAGTTCTCTGGATCTTTTCAAACGGTGCTACAAAAATCATGAAACACTGAGCTTCAGTGTATCATTTTTTCCCTGTTTTATCGAATACCAAACGATTTCTGTGTCTTTTATTTCCTCTACGTTAATAAAAAGGCGAGTTTTTATCCCGATCGATTCCATACAAAGCAAAATTGAGTCATTCAGAACCTGTAATTTCACTCCCGCACACGAGGCTCGGATAGAAAAGAAAAAAAAGACATACAGGAAACACTCGATGGAAATATCAGTCTTCTCTTCCTGGGTACAAAGCAATGAAATTTTACAGATGGAATGCAAAATCTCCGAAAGCACGCATACAAGACGACCAAACTACTACCGCCTGATATTGTTTATGCAAAGCCAATGGTAAAATACACTTAGGCCGCAGAGGGAAGAGCACAGAGAGCCTCAAGAGATGTGATAGCAAAGTGGCGGGGCGCAGTGAGGATCAACTTCAAACCCTCGGCTACAATATTGGAGTGAAAACCCACAGTCGTATCTCGTGGCGGCCTCATCAGCGGCGCGGCTCCCCTGTCATCTGTGAGGCGCGGGAGCCAAGTGTTACTTCTGGTCACGCCTCTCTCGTGTCTTGTGCGGCAGGGGAGCAGAGCGAGCAGAGTGCCACCTGATATTACCTGGCTTTTAGTTTATTTTCAAGGAATGTGTGGTGCAACGCCTCTTCCTCCTCCTCCTCCTCCTCCTCCGCCTCTTCCTCCTTCTCTTTCTCCTCCTCCTTCTAAGCGGCATTTTATTCAAACATGAAATATATTTGAAATCATATTACGCCTTTACTGATCTTTGACTTCACTATCATCAACCCTAGAACACTATCGTTGTTCTCGATCCGATCACTTCAAAAAAAATCTAAAATCTTTTACAGACTCTGGAAAATACTTATAGTTCATCTCGTGCCCACGCAATTTGGTAAATTATAACCGAAAATGTATCCATTATGCAACTACTTTCTTTCGTTTCTTGCTAAAACATGCCTCTTCTTTGACAACCTGGCCCATATCACCCCATGATGCCTGGAGACTGGGGGGACTAGAGCATCTCGGGGGACATCTTGACTCCACGTGAGGTAAGATGCAGCCCATCAATCCAACAATAGCTTGGCATGATGCAACAAATAAATATTTATATTTTTGTTATATTTGTTTTGGATTTTTTTTATTAATTTCTGTATTCATCACAATTCATGTACATATAGGTAAATAGTTATTATTTTTGCAAAAAATATAAAAAAGAAAAACTGTATTGCACTAATATATATTTTTTCATTGTCAGAAGTTCTGTCCATTATTTGGCACATCGAAAGTGACCACATTTGGAGGGATAAGACTCCAGGTTTAAGGTCATTTTTCACCTTCCTTTCCATGTAATTTTTTCACTTCATGTAAAAAAGATTCTTTTCCTACCCATCTATTTTTTCTCTTCTAGATTTTTTCCTGACAGCGACTTTTTCCTTCATTTTTCCTTCTTTTCACTTTTCCTTCTCTTTCCTTCATGTTTTCTTGAGGGCGGATCTTTTCTTTCCTCCCGACGACCTGAGGTGGGCGCAGTTTTTCAGAGCAACAAGGAGGAAAGGCCGCCTCCAGCGTACTGTTGTGGAGGCACAAGACGACCTCCTTCAGGCGTTGAGTGTCTCCCTCGCGGCCACGGCAGGAACGACCAAAGTGCCCCGTGACTGCCTGCAATGTGTGGGTGTGTATGTGTGTGTGTGTGTGTGTGTGTGTGTGTGTGTGT
>JACEEZ010001340.1:452500-460000 GCA_016584305.1 Chionoecetes opilio
GTGTCTGTTCTCTCTGTTTCTTTCTGTATCCCTCTCTCTCTCTTCTATATATATATATATATCTCTCTCTCTCTCTCTCTCTCTCTCTCTGTTTCTCTTTCACTCACTGGGGAAAAAAACCCCACAAAAAAGGGAGGATATCCTGAAGGCGGGAAAAAAATCGTAACCGGATGACACGGAAAGATAAACGGTCGGGCAGGAAATCTTTTTAGCGAGTGTTTCTGCGGCAAAGTCTGAGCTTCGATGATACTAAAGGGGAAGGAGTGTGCCAGTTAGCGGTAATGATGACGCATGAGGTCATCCTTCTGGCAGTAATGGCGACCTGTCACCGCCGAGACTCCTGCTTGGGCCACCGAGGTCACTTGAGGGCCAGGTCACTATATACGGGAGGCAGCGACTCGCGATGCTTCTATGACCTTTTTTTCGGAGTTTACTTTACGGCATTGCAAATTGATTAAGATGAATTCGAACCGTCAGAAAATGAAGATAATAAAAAAATCTATTAAAAGTTTTTCTGTACTTTAATCCCCGTCTTATGAGGCAGGCAGGGCACAGGCTAAGGGTGACGCTCCAAGGTTGTGGGTCGGGGAATAACGAGACACTGTGTGACGGCAAAAGACTGCGGCTCGTAAAGAACGTGCCTCGGGGCAGGGCTGTCGGGTCCCCACAGCCAGGTGGCGAGCCCCTTCATGGCCGGGTAGCGCGCGTGATAGGAGCGCCACCGCCGGTTCTCCAGCAGCAAGTCGGCCAGCCGGTACACGTGGGAGGGCTCGGAGCAGGCGTGGGTGTGCAGCAGCAGCTCGGGCGCCGCCCACGGGTACTGGCTCACGTTTTCGAATTTAGGGTAGGCATCGCGGCAGCCTATAGGCCTGGCCAAGCCCAGGTCTATGAGGGTGACCTGAGGTACGACTGCTCGACACCTGCACGCACACGTTGTCCCTCTTGATGTCGTTGTGGGTGAATCCCTTGCGGATGAGCTGCCGTAGTGTGCGGGACACCTGCAGCAATACGCTGACGGTGTCGCCGTGGGAGGGCGATGACCTGAGGTACCTCTAGGTGGTGTAGCCGGTCACAACAGTTCACTAGGCGGCAAGATGGCACACACACGCCCACCACACGCTGCACCCCCGGGCCCTGCAGCACGTGCAGGTTCATCGCCTCGGTGACCAGGGGCTCAAAGCTGTCCGTGACGAACATCTTGATGACCAGGTCTTGGCCGGTCTGAGCGTCGACAATCTTGTACGCTCCCTCGCCAAGCATCTCGCCCAGACACCGGCTCATGGCTTGCATCTGCTCCTCCTCCAGTACACACACACCCGCCTCTTTCAGACAACTTACGGCGTGCAGCTCGCTACCGGTGCACTACTCGTGTGTCGCCGGGCTGTTACTCTTCCTCGCGGGTGACGGTCGGGGGCAGTAGGGGGCAGTTCTCCCCCGGGGCAGCCGTTGTCGCAGCCGTTTAAATTTCAGCGTTTTCCTGCTGTTCCTAGGGGGCGGTCTTGCACACATTTTTTCCAGTTCCCTTTTTTCCTCTTTTTGCCGACCGCGGGGCCCGGCATCCCGGGCTCGGACGCCGCCTCTTTGCCCGGGGGCAGGGCGGCGGCCCCCGTGGGGGCCCCCCATTCAGGAACCCCTGCCCCTCGTTTGCCCCGTGGGGGGGACAGGGCCCGCTGCTTCCCTGGGGCCCCCTTGGGGGGGGCCCTTTCAGCCTTTTTTTTGGGGCGGGGGGAATCATGTTGGGGCCCGACCTTTCCCCCGGGTTTGTTTTTTCCCCGGGCGGGGCGCGGGTACGGGCCGGGGCGCTCCCGGTCCGGGGCCGACCGGCCCCCGGTAAAGGGAATTTGGGGACCCCGTGGGCCGGGGCAGCAAGGATCGGGGTTTTGTTCGGAAACCGACCTTTCCCCCCTGAAAAGGGCATTGACCCCACGGGGCCGGGAGGGGGGGGGGAAAGGGGGCGGGGTTTTAGGAAACCCAAAGGGGGGAGGGGGGGGGGAGAAGTTGGGGAACAAAAAGGAGGGAGAGGAAAGGAAGAGGGGGGAGAGGGGAAGGAGAAGAGAGAAGGAGGAGGAGAAAGAAGAGAGAGGAGAAGTAAAGAAAAGAGAAAAAACAGAGAAAAGAGGGAGAGAAGATAGAGAGAAGGAGAAGGAAAGGGGGGGAAAGAGGGGGAGAGAGAAGAGAGGAGAGAGAGAGAGGAGGGGATTGGTAGGCAGGAAACAGCGTATGGATGTGAGGAAGGAGATGGCATTGACATTGGTGTGACAATACTGACAAGAAAGAAGCGCGGGGGGAGTGAGGAAATTGATTCCATGATAAAATTTCAAGTATTGTAGAATATTTTTCCTCACACAAATGCACGGGAGTGTTGCGTGAGGCTGCCTGATGGAGGTGTGAATACCGTCACGGGGAGCTATAAAAAGAGGGAGGAAAAACAGGAGGCAGGGAAAGTACATAAATACACAACGATATTTCATTCACAGTTTATAATGGGATTTAAAGGCAAAGGTAACGATTATTTGGTACATTAAGTGTTTTTGTTCCCTTTGTATCCCCTTGACTTAAGCCGTGGGGTTTGGGGATTATTAATATTTTTCCTATATTTCAACATTTTTTTTTTTTCCTTCAAAAGTTTATATTTTTCAATTTTTATTAACCCGCCAACAAAAATCTTTCAAAAAAATTAAATGCTGTTAAAGGGAAGAAAAGGAAATTTTTCAAAAGAGTTCTTTCAACCCTTTTTCGACTCTACATGTATTTCCTTCGTCGTTTGTTCACGTTTGTTTTGGGCCTTTTTTCCCTGTTCCCCTAGGTTATCTTTTTCCCTTCCTGTTCCGGGGGTTAAAAAAGTCCGGCCGCCGCGCCCCGTTGCCAAAACTGGAACGTGTCACGCCCCCCCACTCCCCCCCCCCCCCCCCCCCCCCCCCCCCCCGGATTTAAAAGGTAAACAAACTCAGTCGTCAAACAATTTTGTTTTGGAGTTGTTTAGGGGTTCAAAACCAATCCAAACATTTTGATAACTCATTTTCATCCCTACATAAATTTTATTTCTCATTATCCTGCCCTTTTTTTTGTTTGGTTTGTTTGTTTTGTTTGTTTTTTTGGGTGTGTGTGGGTTTTTGTTGTGTGGGGGGTTGTGTGTTTGTGTGTGTGGTGTGTGTGTGTGTGTTTTGTGTGTGGGTGTGTGTGGTTTGTTTGTGTGTTTTTGGGTGTTTGTGTTGGTGGGTGTTTTGGGGTTTGTGTGTGTTTGTGTGTGTTTGGTGTGGTTTGGTTGTTGTGTTGTGTGGGTGTGTTTGTTGTGTGTGTGTGTGTGTTGTGGTGTGGTGGGGTGTTTTTTGTGTTTGTGTGTGTTTTGTGTGTGGTGTGGGGTGTGTGTGTGTGTGTGTGTGTGGGTTTTTGGGTGTGTGTGTTGGGTTTTGGTTTTGTGTGTTGGTTGTGTGTGTGGTGTTTTTTGTTGGGGGTGTGTGTGTGTTTTTGTTGTTTTTGTTTGTGTGTTGTTTTGTTGTGTGTTGGTGTATTTACCCAGTTTAACTAGTTGTTTTTTACAGGGCGAGTACATCATTATCTATAAATAATATAAGCGAAAGTGGTCTGCTTTGTTTTCTGTGTGTGGGTTTTGGGGTTGGTAAGGGTTCCCCCCCCCCGTGGGGCCAAACACCTCTATGGGGAATTTTTTTGGAAAACCGGGTTTTACCGGGGAAGGCAAACCCACTTAGAATATCCGATCATTTTTTTTCTTTTTTTTTTTAGCAGCCTTTTAAAGCGAGACTTGTGAAAACAAATGGGTTGCGAGATGAGGAACCTTGATGGTGATGGAATGGGTGAGTGAATGGGGGGGGTGATGGGTAATGGGTGGGGGGTGATGGGTGAGTGAATGGGTGGGGGGGGGTAAATTTTGGGTTGGGGGTGATGGGGTGATGGGTGAGGGAATAGGTGGGGGGGTGATGGGTAATCTATAATAATAATAAGCGGAAAGTGTGTCTGTCTGTCTGTCGTGTGTGTGTGTGTGTGTGTGTGTGTGTTTTGGTTATAGGTTCCGCCCCTCGTGGCGCAATCAAATCATATGGCACATTTTGGAAACCGGGTTGACCAGGGGAAGGTTTTAAGCCCAATTATGAGATGATCCGATTTTTTTTTTTTTTTTTTTTTTTTAGCAGCCTATTAGCGAAATTGTGAAAAAAAAAGTGGGTTGCGAGAATTGAGGAAACCTTGATGTAGGGTGATGGGTAATGGGTGAGTGAATGGGTGGGGTGATGGGTAATGGGTGTGGGGTTGATGGGTGAGTGAATGGGTGGGGGGGAGGGGTTTTGGGGGTGATGGGTGATGGGTGAGGGAATAGGTGGGGGTGATGGGTAAGGGTTAAAATAAGCAAAAAGTCTGTCTGTCTGTGTGTGTGTGGTGTGTGTGTGGTGTGGTCGTCTGGTATAGGTTCCGCCCCGTGGCGCAATCACCTCATATGGGACATTTTTGGAATCGGGTTGACCAGGGGAAGGTTTTAAGCCCAATTATGAGATGATCCGATCACTTCTTTTTTTCTTTTTTTTAGCAGCCTATTAGCGATAATTGTGAAAAAAAGTGGGTTGCGAGAATTGAGGAAAACCTTGATGTAGGGTGATGGGTAATGGGTGAGTGAATGGGTGGGGGGTGATGGGTAATGGGTGGGGGGTGATGGGTTGAGTGAATGGGTGGGGGGTGATGGGTTGGGGATGATGGGTGATGGGTGAGGGAATAGGTGGGGGGGTGATGGGTAATGGGTGAGTGAATGGGTGGGGGGTGATGGGGTAATGGGTGAGTGAATGGGGGGGGGTGATGGGTAATGGGAGAGTGAATGGGTGGGGGGAATACATACATTTCTACATCCATGATTTCAGGAAAGTTAGAAGGGGCTATCTGGAGAGTCCATGTTTGGTGGGCCGAAGTCCCACCAAACACAGGTGGTGGGCCGAAGGCCCACCAATAGCCCTCCGCAGGAAGCTAGCCAAAAAGTCCGCCGGAGGGCGGCTTTGCGGCTAGTATGGCATATGGCCCAGATCCATACCTACATTTGATTATGCTCCCTTAGTGCCTGTTGGCCGAATCCAGCACCCCGGGAGGCGAGACACAACCCCCGGCTAACACCCGGTACCCATTCATTGCTGGGTGGACAGGGGCTCGGGTTTTAAGGAGACCGCCTATCTTTCTCCGCTTTGCCAAATCAAACCCGGGATTTCTTGGTTGTGAACCGAGCGTTCTAACCACTACACTACGGAGTACTCCAAGTGTGTGTGTGTGTGTGTGTGTGTGTGTGTGTGTGTGTGTGTGTGTGTGTGTGTGTGTGTGGTGTGGGTGTGTGTGTGTGTGTGTGTGTGTGTGTTGTGTGTGTGTGTGTGTGTGGGGTTTTTGTGTGTGTGTGTGTGTGTGTGTGTGGTGTGTGTGTGTGTGTGTGTGTGTGTGTGTGGTGTGTGTGTGTGTGTTTTGTGTGTGTGGGG
Organism: Chionoecetes opilio; assembly: GCA_016584305.1. Taxonomy (NCBI): domain Eukaryota; kingdom Metazoa; phylum Arthropoda; class Malacostraca; order Decapoda; family Majidae; genus Chionoecetes; species Chionoecetes opilio. The sequence goes on from JACEEZ010001340.1 coordinate 457,963, forward strand.
TGTGTGTGGTGTGTGTGTGTGTGTGTGTGTGTGTGTGTGTGTGTGTGTGTGTGTGTGTGTGTGCGCGCGCGTGTGCACCCACTCACACTACCGTCTGTTGTTTTCTGTTTTACATACAAATGAGAGATGACTTGAGAGAGGGACGTTGCCTTTCATTAGTGTTCCTGGGTACGCCTACTGGTGAGGGGGTCTCCGCGCCGCTGTCTAGGTGAGGAGATTGCTTACCTACAAACAGACGATAAGGTCTCCACACAACTCTTCACTCCATGAGTATTTTGGAATAAAACAAATAGTTCCACATGTTTCCTATGACATATTTATGTACTAAATATTTGAGTTTCATTTAATTTTATATTTAATTTCTCGTAATCATGCTTGACAACTGTAATGTAAGCTCATTTAATGTAATATTGGGTCATTATTACGGCATTGTTTCTTTTACTATTGAACAACTTCGCTCACTCCAGCACCTGAGAGTCTCACGTTGCGTTAGTAAAATTATCCCAATGAGCTGCTCAAAACTAAGCAATGAGTGACTTAAACAGGTCTGCGAGAATATTTTTGTGATCCTCGTAGCTGTAAAGTAATTTATGCCCCTGTTCAATACATTAACTACCCATCGTCTTCTGTTGCCGGTAAGCCACAGAATAAACCCGACGTCTGTGTCTAGCAAGTAACCTCAATCCACCTTAACTCACAGGGAACTACCTCGTGTAGGTCTTACGGCCTCATGCAGCTTCCTTATTTTCTTTTGTAACTACCTGCGGAAAACGGTAAGGCTGCATGAGCCTTACACAACCTGAAACACAAATAACTATAACACGCAGACGGACACACCCATAACACTTAACTCTTCCGGCCTGTCTCTATTATATAAAAACCTTCCATTCTTACAACCTTTCTCTCTTTCCTTACACTACAACCTTTCTCGCTTTCCTTATATTTCAACCTTTCTCTCTTTCCTTATATTACAACCTTTCTCTCTGTCCTTATATTACAACCTTTCTCTCTTTCCTTATATTACAACCTTTCTCTCTTTCCTTATATTACAACCTTTCTCTCTGTCCTTATATTACAACCTTTCTCTCTTTCCTTATATTACAACCTTTCTCTCTTTCCTTATATTACAACCTTTCTCTCTTTCCTTATATTACAACCTTTCTCTCTGTCCTTATATTACAACCTTTCTCTTTGTCCTTATATTACAACCTTTCTTTCTTTCCTTATATATACTTCATCTTAACTGCTGCAGGAAACAAGCGGCGATAAATCATACGCTAAAACTCTACAAGAAAATCATACGTAATACTTGTAATGTGTCTTGAATGTGTCTTGTAATGTGTCTTGAATGTGTCTTGTAATGTGTCTTGTAATGTGTCTTGAATGTGTCTTTGTAATGTGTCTTGTAATGTGTCTTGAATGTGTCTTGTAATGTGTCTTGTAATGTGTCTTCTATATCACGACTTGATCCTTTTATTCCCATGCGCCAGGATCCGCGGCGCCGCTATGCAGGGATCCTATATAAAGCACAACCTAGGATTTATGGACCATAATTCAGGACATAATTACCGGGGGAGGCGCCATCAAAGCCATCAGAGGGTATTTTTAGAGCCTCAGTGTCCGGCGCTCACGCTCCTGAAGTGTGTGAGGAAGGTAATTTTCCTTCCTGAGACCACTTATTCCCCCCCGCGGGTTTGTGTTAGTAATGTCATCTATCACTTGAGTCCATTAATATGTCAGCTTCTTTTAATGTCTCAGTGGTAGATTTGTGTTTTGTTTACATAAATCTTGGCAAGGTCAGGGTGGAGGGTGTTCAGGGAGTTGGTGAAGATGTGAGGTGGCTTATCATCAACATTCCTGTTTTGTGTATCGTGTGATTGAAAATTTGCAGCGTACTTATATAATAATGTAAATGAATGTGCCATTGTGCATGGATGATTTACCGTTTGTACGTGTTGTGAGTTTTATGTCAATCTATTCCTTCCGTTTACTTTCAAGTTTGAGTGGAAAATCTTTGCAGAATGTTCTTGCCGTGAAT
>JACEEZ010001341.1:0-15220 GCA_016584305.1 Chionoecetes opilio
AGGGGGGGAGAGGGAGGGAGGGGGAAGTAAGGAGGAGGAGGGAAGAAAGAAGAAACATGAGGAGGAGAAAATAAATGTATTGCAGTTACGTGATGAATAAATAGGTAGAGAATGAAAGAAAGTAAGGAGAAAGGAGGGAAGAAGAGGTTCGGTCAAGTATGGAAACAAAGAAACACGTAAGTAATCCAGCATATCTTCCTTTCCTTTCTTTTCTTCTCTCCTTTCCTATCTCGTCTCCTCTCCTCTCCTTCGCTCCCCACTCCGCTAAATTATTCTCATACGCCCCCAAAAAATGAGAGATTCATAAAATGCGCAACTTAACGAAAACCTCAACAGTATAATAATAGGGTGACCGTGTGTGTGTGGAGGGCTGGGCTATCTAAACGCACGCACGCCGCACGCAACACACGCACATACGCACGTATACGCACACACTCACACACACAACTACGGTCACAACACAAGCACACACATCCTTTCCTTATCCTCTCCCTCCTCAAAGCTTACAATAGCCTCGCAAACTCACTTAAACATTTAAGTATATCTTTACATAATTAAATTTGCCACCACACATTGACTAAATCCCCCCAACAAACACACATCAACACACACACACACACACACACACACACACACACACACACACACACACACACACACACACACACACACACACACACACAGCACACACACACACACACACACAAACACACACACACACACACACACACACACACACACACAAAGTCTATCTAGAACTATGAGACACGGGCCTGTATGCATAAATCACTCACCACAAGCATCTATAATATACATATTTACATACATACATCCATACATTCTACATACTACTCATCATCACAACTGAAAATAAACACCGTATTAATGAATTAAATGATTACATACCTAGTCTTACAGGACATCTGGTCGCTCTCTCTCTCTCTCTCTCTCTTCCTCTCCTCTCCTCTCCCTCTCTCTCTCCTTCTTCTCTCTCTCTCTCTCTCTCTCTCTCTCCTCTCTCTCTCTCTCTCTCTCTCTCTCTCCCCCCTCCCTTCCAATCCATGAATTCCAGGCAAACGACTACTTAAATATTATCCAGGCCACTATTTACCTACTCGGTTCAATAATGTGTTAGAGTTAACAGTAGTGTCGGTGATGTTTTGGCGGAGGGTTTAGACAAGGGGAGAAGATTTAGATGGACAGGAACATTGTCGTATTTCAATCCTTACTTTGTGAGACCCGTTACTTGTGGCTTCGAAATATAAAGTGGGGCAAGGTTGCATTGATTTTTTTGTGGATTGTGTGTATTATGAATAGCTCTCCCTAATTAATAATTATCAATCAATCAATCAATAGGGGCATACACCGGGGGCGCGTCGCCTCGCCCACCCTACGACGCACTCCCGGGGTCACCACGCGCGAGTCCCATGCAGGCTCTTTTCCCATACCAAGCAGCTCTCGACAAGAAACAGCAACTTGCCCAGCCACGAGCCTTGTGGGCGCCCATTTGGCCTCCTCCACGCCGGATTGTCTCTTACAGATACAACCCGATGGGAAGGATCGGTTTCAGTGTAGCGTGCCACATGCCCATATAGCCGAGGTTGGCGCTGACGGACTATGCAGGTAATAGGCCTCGATTCAGTCTCACGGTGCAGTCGCTGATTTGACACGTAATCATCCCAGAGATACCCCATGATTCTGCGAAGACACTTATTACTAAAGCATTGATTCGTCTCTTCAAGTCACTATTTAGTGTCCATGTCTCACAACCATAAGGTAAGACAGGGATCACAAGCGACTTGAAGATCCGGATCTTTGTCCGTCTGCACAGGTACCGACAATGCCAAATACTCCCGCTGAGCGAGTCCATAGCACCGTGGGCTATGCCAATCCGCCGTAAGACTTCTTGACGTGACCCGCCGTCATTATGGACTGCGCTATCAAGGTATGTAAAACTTTCCAAGATCTCAATGTCCTCGCCACACGCCATGAAACAGACTGTAATGCTCATCTAGTAAGTCTCCAAACACCTGGACCTTGGTCTTGAGCCAGGAGAACTCAAGTCCCAAAGGCTTTGCCTCCTCGTGCAGCGCCTCGAGAGCCATCACCAGGACCTCCAGCGACTCAGCAAAGATTACTGCATCATCGGCAAAAACAAGATCAGTGATCTTGGAGTTGCCGACGGATGCTCCACAATCACTTTCATCTACAACCTTGTCCAATACCCAGTCCATACAAGCGTTGAAAAGTGATGGGGCAAGGACGCACCCTTGCCTCACTCCTGTATTCACAGGGAAGAAGCTGGATACACCTGCCCCACACTACACAGCACTCTCAGTCCCAGAATACAGACCAGTTATCAAACCAATAGTCCTTGCAGGAATCCCTCGAAGTCGCAGAAGATCCCAAAGGGACACACGATGCACTGAGTCAAATGCCTTCTTGAGATCAACATAGGCTGCAAGCATCCCCTGTCGAAACTCACGTCGGCGTTCCACCAGGACACGAAGCACTAGGATACGGTCCATTGTTGACTTACCAGGTGTGAACCCAGACTGCTGAGGTCTCTGATGCTTCACCAAATGACTGCGAATCCGTGTCAGCAATAGATGGGCAAGCACCTTGCCTGGTACGCTGAGCAGTGTCATACCGCGGTAATTGTTGCAGTCCTGAAGGTCCCCTTTCCCTTTCAGATAGGGACGACCAGCCCCCTTTTCCAGTCAGGAGGAATGGTACCTGATTGCCACACGGCAGTCAGGACAGCATGCAACCCGCGGATCATGGCCTCACCCCCAATTTGAGGAGCTCCGCACTGATATTACAAACACCAGCTGCCTTTCCACCCTCAACCTTGCTACAGCCTCACTGACTTCGTCAAGGAGGGTGCGGCTTCGTCAATGGGAGGATCGGCATTCCCTGCCTGTAACCCAGTGGTGTGAAGCTGCTCAGTTGGAGGGTCCACCGTGAACAACTGCCCAAAGTACTCAGCCCAACGAGCATCTGCCCCTCCATGTCCGACACGAGGCGCCCATCTGCTGTTCGAATAGCACTCGCCCGATAAGGAGACTTGGAACGGAGCTTCTTCAGGGCTCGGTAGGCGGGTTGGAGGTCACTAGCGTTCAAATGACCCTCGACATCCTCAGCGAGACTCCTGACATACCTCTCCTTGTATCTCCTCGGGGGGGTTCTAGTCCGGGTGACAGAGCCCTGTGCTGGTCCCGGTTCCCAGCCAGCCTGGCGCGCGACTCTCCTCGATTTTCTCGAGCGTCTCCGTCGAGACAAAACCACGCCTTGACCTCGGGCGCTCCCCAATACACTCCTTGGCAGCCTGTAGAGTTTCACGTTTGAAGGTATCCCACAGTTCTACAGGGTCCCCGAGAGCACCAAGCACTTCAAACTGATTTGAGACTGCCACCGCATACTCATGAGCACATGTCAAGTCCTTCAGTTTCTCAGATGAAACACAGTATGGTTACCTCTTGAGATACTTGGACTTGACATGAAGCTTAAGTGTAGCAACAACAAGTCTGTGATCTGTTCCAAGGAACTCAGCACTCCGGTAAGCCCTGCAGTTCTGGAGGATTCTCCAACGAGTACTAACGAGGATGTGGTCGAGCTCCTTAGCTACCCTCCGGCATTACTATACCATGTCCAGCGGTGCAGCTCTGGCCTCTGATACCAAGAACCTGCAATTCTCAACCTTCTGGATCTTGCAAGGTTCAGAAGCAGAGAACTGTTGGTGTTTCTGGTACCGGAGCCATGGGGACCAACACATAACTCGTAGCCATCTCTCACAGTGCCAGTAGTAGCATTGAAGTCGCCCAAGACAATGAGTGTGTCCCGAGGAGGACACTGGTCTAAAACAGAGTCGAGTTTGCGTAAACATCTCTTCTCTTCAGTTTACGCATCTCGGTAGGAGTGTACACTGCAACAAGAGACATGAAGCCCAGAGTGTGTTTCATCCTCACCCGCATTATACGCTCATCAACCGGAGTAACCTCAACAACTAACGGCTGCAGTTTGCTGGAGATGCCTATAGCTACTCCACGTACACGGTGACCATTGCTCATACCGGACCAGTAGTAGGTGTAATCCCCACTGCTAGTCTCGCCACTGCCAGGCCTCTTCGTCTCAGAGAGTCCCACTATATCCACCCTCAGCCTATTGAGCTCACCCGATAGGGAGAGGTATCGATTGTCGTCTGAGAGGCTCAGAACGTTCGACGAGTCCACACGAAGAACCCTCCGCAGGTTGATCCAAGGAGTGATTCGACGGGTAGGCGCCGCTTCTGCACCACCCCGGCCACCCCCATAAGAAACAAATGGGCTAAGGGGCCCTACCACTTGATTTAGAGTGCGGGATTCCCGAGGGCTTTGCCCCGCACTCGTCATAGGCAGACCCCTCCCCTGCGTCGGCATTGGAGGTGTCTGCATGGTCGGGCCCCCCGGCAAAACCGGATTTGCGCCTCCGGCCTCTACCTCTTAGAATGTTAGTGGCTAGATATGGTTTTTACAGGGAGGGGTTGCAAACCCCCCCCCCCCCAACCAATCTATGTTAGGGATTGGCCTTACTGCTCACCGTGGCCAGGGACGCACAACCCCCTGTAGGGGTTAACCCCAGGCTGCCCACTATTTCACCCATAGCTGGGGCTGGATGCCATTGACTCAATAGTGAGTTCATCTGCCCTTAAAGATGGTCTTATTTTTAGTCCATCTGGGTGTCCAGCACCACCCTCCTCACTGTAGAACCAGTGGGGGAGCCGGTTTAGTCGCCGACGATCCGACCATGTGGACTGGTTGTACTGGGTTACATGTTACCAGTAGCAGGGCACAACCCTGACCAGACCCCAATTAATAATGATCCTGACTGTAAAAGGCAAGGTAACAAGATGATGACAATGCAAGAAAAGATACAATGCCACCCTAATTGTGCCACCCGGAAGCTCTGTGAGTGTGAGAGAGAGAGAGAGAGAGAGAGAGAGAGAAGAGAGATGAGAGAGAGAGAGAGAGAGAGAGAGAGAGAGAGAGAGGAGAGAGAGAGAGAGAGATGAGAGAGAGAAGAGAGAGAGAGAGAGAGAGAGAGAGAGAGAGAGAGAGAGAGAGAGAGAGAGAGAAGAGAGAGAGAGAGAGAGAGAGAGAGAGAGAGAGAGAGAGAGAGAGAGAGACCTCCTTGCCATTTAGTACATGAATCACATGTTCATACGGCAAGGTAAAAACTAAGGGTAATTTTTTTTCTCTCTCTTGCCTCTTTGTCTCGTATAATCTTTTTCCCTTATGCTGCTATGATTAGGTGTGTGTGTGTGTGTGTTATTTACCCATGGTCTTGTTCACGCGAGCTGGCATGCGATCGCCAGTTTCACCCTCCCTGTGCGAGCTTGGGGCTCATTATTACCGATCTTAGGGTAATGCGGGACCTCACACACCACACAACCCCAATCTCCTTGATCAAGGGGGATATAAACTGCCCGAATTGTCAGTGAAAAACCCCCGTGAGTAGTGAGGATTCGAACCGACTCCACAGAACAGAAGGTCAGAGCGACTACCCACTGGCTCATCGGAACGTTACACGTGTGTGGTGTGTGTGTGTGTGGTGTGTTGTGTGTGTTGTGTGTGTGTGTGTGTGTATTGTGTGTTGGTGTGTGTGTTGTGTGTGGTGGTGTGTGTGTGTGTGTGTGTGTGTGTGTGTTGTGCGTGTGTTGTGTGTGTGTGTGTGTGTGTGTGTGTGTGTGTGTGTGTGGTGGTGTGTTGTGTGTGTGTGTCTATCACTGTGGTGTGTGTGTGTGTCACTGTGTTTTGTGTTGTGTGTGTGTGTATGTGTGTGTGTGTGTGTGTGTGGTGTGTGTGTGTTGTGTGTGTGTGTGGTGTGTGTGTGTGTGTGTGTGTGTGTGTGTGTGTGTGTGGTGTGTGTGTGTGTGTGTGGTGTGTGTGTGTGTGTGTGTGTGTGTGTGTGTGTGTGTGTGTGTGTGTGTGTGTGGTGTGGTGTGTGTGTGTGTGTGTGTGTACATAAATTATACAAGTAGACCTTTACAATATGATATCATATGTGCAACAAAAAGAGCTCATAAATTATATGTATTTCTTAGTGTTTGTATATGCAAAATATTTTTTTTACTCTATACATGAAGCCGTTAATTGTACAAACATTGATGTTATTTCTTACTAGACTAAGTAAGGAGTTCCACACCTCAGGACCGCAACGCATGATTGAATTACTGTATAGGGTTGTTCTAAATGGTGGACATATTAAATTAATTTGATTTCTTCTCGTATTATGAACATGATCTTGTGCCTGGAAAATGTTATCATTTTTTTTTATATACAATATATTGTATTCAACATGAAGAATTTATGGATAAAGGGACTTTTAATAGATTTAGAGATGAAAATATCTCCTCAGTTGCATCAAACTTTTTCTTAAATTTAGAACGCGTAGAAATAAATGCCTTCTGAAACTTGAAAACGCTGTCTTAAAATGATGGCCAAGTGCACCCCCAAATTGGAATGCAATGCATAATTTGGAATAACAAAGTGTATAATATATGGTTAACATTACTTCAGTTGTGAGTTTATAGCGAAAGCGATACAAAGCACAATTGCGATCACAAATTTTAGATAAACTAACACAAACATGAGAAATGTTTTGCTTCCATTTGAAATACTCATCTATTACGCCCCTACAAATTAAGGCCACTGTACACGGTTAAGAATATCACTGTCTATACCTACAGGGTCAAAGTCATGCCCTAAATACCTATTCTGGAATAACATAACATGAATTTTATTAATATTGAGTCTTAACTTATTAGCTTTAATCCATTTGCTTACAATACTTATTTCCTGAGTTAGTTTATTGTGAAAGGATAAAAGACTTGTCTGTGACTATGAAGCTTGTGTCGTCTGCGAGTAAGTTAAAAGTAGCACTATTGTTTGCATTAGTTATATAATTTACATAATTATATCAGAAACAAGATGGGGCCTAAAATCGATCCTTGTGGAACACTTTGCTTGATGGACTTGCAATCAGAATACTCGCCATTACGGAAAACCAATGACTTGCAATCTGATAAGTAGCTCACTAATAAGTTATAAGCAGGTTCCCTCACACCAATATTTTTGATATAGCATGCAATATGTGATGGTCTAATCACTCTAAATGAGTAAAAGGCCTTGGATATATCTAATAAAACACTTGCGACAGAAAATTTCCTATCTAGATTAGTAAACACAGTGGAGACAAAATATAAAAGCGCAGATTCTGTGCACCTCTTTTTCCTAAAAACATATTGACAGTCAGCTAATAAATTGCTATAATCTAAGAAATTACAGAGCCGATATGCAATTGCTTTTTCAAATATTTGCTAATTGATGGTAAAAATGGAGATTAATCAGTAATAATTTATTTTATGTTTACCACCAGACTTGTGAATAGGAATTGCTTTAGCTATTTTTAGCTTATCAGGGAAAACACCATGACTAAAAGATATATTGATTATGTGTGCAAGAGGAAGTGTTCTACAATCATAAGTTTGTTTTAGCACGGTTACAGGAATATCATCATAGCCAGTTGCATTTGATTTTAAGGTTTAAACGTAGACTTTGATTTCAGACTGATTACAGGGGAATAGGTACTACATAGACAAAATATAAGGGTTATGAAGATAATCGCTATAACTTATATAGACACGGTGCGAATAATCGTTGGCATATTTAAGAAAATGATCATTCAATGCATTAGCAGTATCAGGGAAAGAAATAAGATCTAGTTAATAAACATTCTATTTAACTTATTTTTCCGTCCCAGTAGCTGATTTACTATTTTCCAGGTGCTGTTAGCATTATCCTGGTTATCTTGAAGTTTGCTTTTGAAATAATCTTTTTTGCAGTAAGTAATAGGGAGGGAGGTTAACTTATTTATGTACAGTTTGTACTTATCCTTAAATGTCAATGGCCATTTATCAGCAGGTCACCAGATAGATAATTATCCCCTCTTCTTCAATGACACTCAGCTATCTTTTTCTAAAATGAACATTCTTGGACTATCCTTTACTAAAAATCTGAACTGGAAATCTCACATCTCAACTCTTGCTAAAACAGCTTCTAAGAAGTTAGGTGTCCTGTGGCGTCTGCGTCCTTTTTTTGTCCCTCCCAGCTGCTTGCTCTCTACAGGGGCCTTATCCGCCCAATGTATGGAGTATCTCTCACATGTTTGGGGAGGATCCACTCATACAGCTCTCCTAAACGGTACCCGGACAGTTTGCCTATGGACAATTTGCCTACGGACAATGTGCCTACGGACAATGTGCCTACCGAACAATGTGCCTACGGACAGTTTGCCTAACGCACATTATGCCTACCGGACATAATGCCTACCGGACATTATACCTAACAACGAACGATGCCTAGCGAGCAACTGCTTCATAAACGAGTGAGGGTATTTTTTGAACAATCATTATAATCAACCTAAACTTCACTTCAAGCGCTTGCATTTGCTTTTCTATAAGATGTTAGCGACACGTTTGACGATTTATGTCTGCACTGGACTAGGAAACGGACGAGATTCTGTAGATTTTCTAACCTGTTTCGAGGCTACATGGATTGGAAATGTTGCAGCGAGGACGAAGAAGACGGACTGCTTTTCCGCAAGATCTTTGGAATGGCCATGAAAGAGTTTCACCAGACTTGCCTCGCACCAACAACTCGATAGAAGGCTGGCACAGAGCCTTCGACCAACGAGTAGCCATTAAACACCCAATCTTGTGTCGACTTGTAAACCGATTGCATAAAGAGCAGGCCGAAAAACTAGCTCTTATTGATCACGCCAACGCTGGAGTTGTTTTGCCACCAACCAATAAAAGTACGAGTATGTCAATCAACGCCTGAAGAACCTCGTTGAGAAGTATGACACCACCCTGGTTTTAGAATATCTTCGTGTCATTGCTGACAATGTATATAATTTCTGACTATGTCCGTCCATTCTAGATAGATTTTTTGGTTTCAAATTAGATTTTTTTAAATCTTATTTTATATATACTTTTTGAAAGAAAAAAAATTTGTAGACATGAATTTATGACAAATTTTCTATATATGAATTTTATTATTTTATATTTATGTCAAAATTCTAATAAATGTATATAAAATGATATTAAATATATGAAAATTAAATTGAATGAAATAAAAACGCTGCCCCAATAAGCTGAGTTTGTTAGGCTTGTCGTCCTTTAGGCATCATGTCCGTTAGCCATAATGTCCGGTAGCATGGTGCCCGTAGTCATAATATCCGATGTCGGGTAAGCATAATGTCCGATAGACATAATGTCCGTTAGGCAAACTATCCGGTAGGCACATTGTTCGTAGGCAAATTGTCCGTAGGCAAACTATCCGTAGGCAAATTTTCCGTAGGTAAACTGTCCGTAGGCAAAGTGTCCGGCCACGTCCTAAACAGGGTTGGGTCAAAAGTTTTTCGTCCCATCAACTCCCCACCTCTGACTGACTGTCTTCAGTCTTTAAATCACCGCCGTAATGTTGCTTTTCTTGCTATCTTCTACCGTTATTTTCATGCTCACTGCTCTTCTGAACTTGCTAACTGCATGCCTCCCCCCTCCCGCGGTCTCGCTGCACAAGACTTTCTAGTCATTTTCATCCATATTCCGTACATCTTCCTATTGCAAGAGTTAATCAGTATCTTTACTCTTTCATCCCTTGCACTGGTAATCTTTGGAACACTCTTCCTGTTCCTATTTTTCCACCTTCCTACGACTTAAATCTTTTCTAGAGAACAGTAACAAGACACCTCCCGAACTAAATTGGCTCACCCCCCATTTTTTATTCTCTTACTGTCTTCTTTAAAGGGACTGGCAACTAAGCGGGCTTTGTGTTACCTCTTTTTGTTGTGGCCTTGGCCAATCCTTTGTGATGTAAAAAAAAAAAAAAAAAAAAGTCGTGCTAGTCGATGTTTTTTTTTAGGCATCTAAACAAATATTATAAAGGTTTTTCTCTGATATTCGTGTGGTCCTACGACACTCACAGGGGAATTTATGTTGAAAAAATGTATTATACTTATCAAGAAACATATCATATGCATTGTTAGAGCAATTAAAAGTTAATATAGTATCCCAACTGACATATGACACACCATCAATAAAGTTCCTGATATTCTCGGGGCTAAATGCCCTCTTGTATACAGTCTTCAGGGGTTGTGTGTGTATTCATCTAGCTGTATATTACAGGGCCTGAGCTACACTTGTATGGCCCCGTCTCCATATCAACATTTTCCATCATTCATCCTTACTCCTTAGTGATGGCCGAAGCCACTGTAGCGGTCTGGGAGGTTTGGTTATCCAGGGCCCATACTTATAAAGATTTAGGATTCGTCCTAGGATTCGTCCTAACCCTGCGTCCTAAGGTTCGAGGAAAGTCTAAGACGCGTCCTAAGACGGCGGCTTAGGACGAAGCGCTGAGCGCTACATTTAGCAAGAGTCCAATTTGGATTTCATGAAATATCACTACTAAGAGTCATCAGAAAGGTATAAAAATATCAAAAAACACAAGATTAATATTTCTATGATAATTGCTGAAGACTACAACGAATGAATTCATCTATAAGAATAATTGTACCAGATATGCAACGTTCCGTTCAAAAGACACAAGCATTGACATTGTCTTCGCTCTATCGACGAGAAAAATAATATTTTTCAGGACAAGACTTTCATCCTTGGCCAGCTCTTTCAAGCAAGGAAAAATGTCCTATGTCCTGCGAGGGGAATTTTCCATGCCGAGATGATCGGCGAAGAGATACGTCAAGGACTGCCGGTTATAATGGACGAGGACTTCGCGGTCGTTTTCAAAGACACCGACTATTTTTTCCTGGCCTACAATAGGTTCTTTTTCTAATGGAGATAGGGTTATAATGGACGAGAGTTTCGCGGTCGTTTTCAGAGACACCGACTATTTTTCTTGGCCTACAATAGGTGCTTGGGAAATACTTTGGAGCTCCTCCTTCCGGCTTTGACTTGAAATGAAACTACCGCACTGTATTGTATGCTTATTGTACTTCACATCTGTAAAGGTTCCAGCGTGCGCTCAGCCTTGGTTAACCCACACGGCCGCTATGAAATATGAGGTGCCTCAAAAAATTCTAAGTCCAGTTAGGTTAGGTTAGGTATACTTTGTGGTTAAGGTTAGGTTAGGTTAGGTTAGGTAACTTTGTGGTTAAGGTTAGGTTAGGTATACTTTGTGGTTAAGGTTAGGTTAGTATACTTGTGGTTAAGGTTAGGTTAGGTTAGGTATACTTTGTGGTTAAGGTTAGGTTAGGTTAGGTTAGGTATACTTTGTGGTTAAGGTTAGGTATACTTTGTGGTTAAGGTTAGGTTAGGTATACTTTGTGGTTAAGGTTAAGTTAGGTTCGGTTAGGTATACTTTGTGGTTAAGGTTAGGTTAGGTTAGGTATACTTTGTGGTTAAGGTTAGGTTAGGTTAGGTATACTTTGTGGTTAAGGTTAGGTTAGGTATACTTTGTGGTTAAGGTTAGGTTAGGTTAGGTTAGGTATACTTTGTGGTTAAGGTTAGGTTAGGTTAGATTTTTACATATAGTGACTTTGATGATTTTTTTGGGAGCCATAAATCACTTATATTTGCTTCCCCCACCCAAAAAACCCGTATTCCCGCCAGTTCCCCAGGCTTGTTGGCTATAGGGGGAAGAAAAAAAAGATAGGGGTGAAGGACTTCTTCCAAAGTTTTACCGTTCCTTGTTCTAATGAAGTTTTATTTTGCGCAAACCCATAAAAAAAAGATTAAAAAAATGTATACTTTGTGGTTAAGGTTAGGTTAGGTTTCATTAAAACCTATATGGTTAGGTTAGGTTTCATTAAAACCCTTACAGTTAGGTTAGGTTTCATTAAAACCTATAAGGTTAGGTTAAGTTTTTTTTTTTTTTTTTTTTTTTTTTTTTTTTTTTTTTTTTTTTTTTTGCGCAAAATAAAACTATCTCCATTAGAGCAAGCACCTATTGTAGGCCAAGAAAAAATAGTCGGTGTCTCTGTAAACGACCGCGAAACTCTCGCCCATTATTACCGGAGATAGTTTTATTTTGCGCAAGCCCAGTTTAAAAACAAACAAAAAATTATCACCGAATATTATGGTACCATTTCCATTAAAAACACTATCTCCATCAGAAAAAGCACTAAAACTTGGCCGGGAAAGATTTGTCAGAGTCTTATAGGTTTTAATGAAACCTATAATGTTAGGTTAGATATACTTTGTGGTTAAGGTTAGGGGTAAATCTTAAGAACAAAGGCTCCACCCTCTATCTTCTTCTTATAGCCAACAAGCTTGGGGACATGGTGGGAAACCGGAGTTTTTGGGTGGGGGAGCACACACATAAGGGAAATATGGCCCCCCTAAAAAAAAAAACCCTAAACTAGGGATATTCCCTAGTTCATGAACTTTATCGGGGAATATTACCCGATTAAGTCTATGTACTAGGGAATTTTCCCTAGTTTAGGGATTTTTTTGTGGGAGTCATATTTCCCTTATGAGTGTGCTCCTTTTGTGGGGGAGCACACATATAGGGGAAATATTTCCCCGATAAAGTTCCATGAACTATGGGAAAATTTCCCTAGTTTAAGGATTTTTTTTTTGGGGGGGCCATATTTCCCTTATGTGTGTGCTCCCCCACCCAAAAACCCAGGTTTCCACCATGTACCCAAGCTTGTTGGCCATAAGAAGAAGATAGAAGATTGAGCCTCTATTCTAAAGATGACAAACTCTACAGACCTAACCTAGCACCCCTCTTCGAGCCCCTTGTGCTGTGCACTAACCTAACCTAACGTAACCTAACCTAACCTAACCTAACCTAACCTGACCTGCCCTAACCTAACCTAAAGGCCGTGTCACACAGACACTTTTTCCGGCATCTTTTGGTATTTTGCTACCAAAAGATGCCCGTAGTGGTGGCAAAAATATGCGCGTTCGTCACACGGCGTTTCGGCTACGAGCATCTTCTACTGGCATCTTCTGGGACCCGCAACCAAAACTAAATAATATAACATTATGGATCGCTGAAATTTAATATCGGCCATGTAGACAAAGTAAGGATCGGCACTCATTAAAATATAAACAGATGTCTTAAAGACAGTAAGTATAATACGTAGAGCCAACATTTGTGTCAGCTTAGCGTGGAGACCTTGTTTTTAAGATTTTCCAGGTTAGTTTGGGTTTCATTAAAACCTAAAAGGTTAGGTTAGGTTTCATTAAAACCTATAAGACCCTGACTAATTTCTCCCGGCCAAGTTTTAAGTGCTTTTTCTGATGGAGATACAGTGTTTTAATGGAAACGGTACCATAAAATTCGGTGATGATTTTTTTTTTTTTTTAACTTTGGGCTTGCGCAAAATAAAACTATCTCCATTAGAAAATGCACCTATTGAAGACCAGGAAAAAATAGTCGGTGTCTGAAAACGACCGCAAAGTCATCGTCCATTATTACCAAATTGCTGAGTTAGGTTAGGTTAGATTTAGGTTATGTTAAGGTTTGGTTTAGGTTATGTTAAGCTTAGGGTAGATTTGAATTAGGTTATGTTGAGTTATTTAGGTTAAAAAAAACAAATTTGATGGTGCGCGATTGTCCGGGTGGTTGGCCACCCGCCAACACACCGCCAACTCCTGCGGAATATTTACCGTTTGGTTTAGGTCATCCTCGAGCCTGACAATTCTAACCTGTTTCATAGTGTAGATTTCTTCATTCTGGGTCTTTTAAACCCAATTTCCTTCCCATGGCGCAATTGAATAATAATGCTGATACATATACTACCTAGAATCTAGTTCTTTCAACCAAAAACTGTTAAGTTAGGTTAGAGGTGGGGTTTGGTATATTAACAGATGATATCAAGAACAAATAAGAAAATTATCAAGACTACGGCAGTAGGAAGAGAAATAGAGTTATATGGATATTGTTCCATGGCTTAATAAATCACGACTTATTCAATTTTTAATTTTTTTATTTATAGTGAGCCTACTCTAAATCGCTTTTATTCTCAACATGATACCATTCTTCATCAACAGTTTGGTGGGGATGCACTTCAATCTGTATCACGATACATGATATCAAGGCAGGAGGAACATGACTACCTCAAAGAGTGAATAATAACACACTCGTGACTTGTCATGCACTGATGGCCGTATTTTTTAGTGTTGCTTTATATTACATCTCCCACTATAGTCTATTCACTTAAGCCTGGATTCCTGGGCTGGGAGCTGCTCGCTGCCTAGCCGAGTTTGTAAGGACGTCGCTGATTGGCTGATAGACTCGGGCTGGGTGGCGATGGTGGTGGTACTTGCCTCGCCGCAACCACAAAACCCTTGTGTTGCCTCAGAAAAATATTCATATTTCTTGGCTTTACTCATCTCTACACAAGATACGCCTATTTTGTTTGCATCAGTAAATCAGGCAGTGATTGTTCAACAACAGCACGCCATTCATAACTCAATAGGGTAAAAAATAAAGTCATGACTGACTATCACAAGAGTAGGCGGACTTTTAGGTTTTCAGTGCATTGAAATGTTGTACTCCTACCCGATATAACCAAGCTACCAGATAATAGTTATGAAAGCTGAGCCTACCATCGTGTTCATAATACATTGCTGCATATCATGAGCATAAAAAATTACAGTAAGACTACACTAATATTAAGATAATTAAAGGAAAGTAAAAGAGTGTATAAACATTATTTCTTGCTTATTTTGCTTCAACTCGCTCTAACTCCATATGTTTTGGTCACATTCAATTTTCAAGAACTGTTTCAAAATCCTTATACTTTTCCGCTTCCTGTGGTATGTAGCACGTACCAATAAGGAAAAGAGTAGGTGGTCAAAATGGCTAAGAAAGTTAAACTGTTTCAAAACTGGTGCCGTGACGGGTGGAGCCTCTGATAGCTCTCCCGAAAACAGTCTCTCCTATATAGGGAGCAATGCTCACCCGTCACTGTGCAGTTTGCAGTAGTAGTTTTAACTTTCTTAGCCATTTGACCACTACTCTTTTCTTATTGGTACGTGCTACATACCACAGGAAGCGGAAAAGTATAAGGATCTGAAACAGTTCTTGAAATGAATGTGACAAAACTTATGGAGTTAGGATTGAAGCAAAATAGCAAGAATAAGTTTTACACTCTACCCCTAATTATCACTTTACTCTGGAATAGTTTTCTTAACATAACATTGGAGGGTTTG
>JACEEZ010001343.1:0-22500 GCA_016584305.1 Chionoecetes opilio
GAAAACCGCTTTCTAGTGCTGACCATCCCCTACTCCATGACACGTGATAACACTCCCCCCTCGCTACTTCCCCTACTCCCATCACCACAGGACATGCCCCTCGACTACCTCCCCCTACCCCACGACCAGTGATTACACTCCCCCGTTATCCCTCCATATCCCATCACCGGGGTAACACCCACCCACACAACACCACGCCTTCTCCACCCCCCCCGTTTCCCAGCAACACAACACCCCTCTTATTACAACCCCCCCCCGTTGTGAAGGAGCTTATGTGAATGTGTAAGGGCTTTATGGGAGGTGTATGATGCGGCGAACAATATTTGGCGCGTAGTGTTACTGTTATGGGCTGTATATTTATATTGGTTATAGGTTAAAATAGGTATTGCGAGCGGACTTCATGCGCAGGTGATGAAAGTATACAGAAATATTGTCAATACATTGTATTTATTTCCAAAACAAACATATCACGCATATCAGTACGCATCGTTGCATCTGTCTGAGGTAGAACCAATACAGACCACTATTTTCCATCAAAAGATCGCCATCATTCGCAGCGAGTCTTCTTGATCGTAATGATCCCCAAATATTCGCACTGTGGGACTGGGGATATCAACATTCGATCTTTATCCTTAGTGTTGGCCGAAGCCATTACCCGGAGGCGGGTACAACCCCCGGCTAAAGGCGCGTCAGAGGACAATTTTCTGCAATATTACCCCGGCAACGCAAAGCGGCCAACTCGGATATAATTGCGAGTTCTAATGAAATTAAAGATGACCAACGTGTCGGTCTTTCCGCAGACATATTGCTGCAATATTCCCACCACAAACGCATATATTTGACATTTATTTTTAATGCACGCTCTAATTCAATATACAGAAGCGAAATACATAGCTACATAGTGGCAAAAAACCCGATTACAAGACGAATTGTGAAGCCCTGTACACTCTTGGAAACGTGTTTTTAAGCGATTTGAAGTATACAAAACACCAAGAAAAATTTAAATGAGTTATGGGTGGTATACATTTTCCTTGTTGACGGTCTATTAATAACTAAAAATTTTAAGGGATACCAACTTATTATTGATCACTTTGATGTGACTGTTGAATGTTTTATGTCTGACGCACTTCCATACACAAAATCCATTTCAATCATTCACCACCCTATTTGTGAACCAGTTTCTCCCTATTTCTCCCTATTTTCCAAAGACGCTTCTTCAGATACATCTTGAGAAGCCAAAATTGCCATTAAAATTATTGCTACCTCTGAAAATCCGTGTGACCAAAACACGGCAAGGTGTTGCCTTTGCTGAATAATTGCAGCCTGAATATTGACGCAAAAATTGCTCATGTGACCGCGGCTTAACACCTAGCCATTCTGCTGGGTGGACAGGGGCTCGGGTTTTTTAAGGAAACAGCCCGTCTGTCTCCGCTCCGCCCGGGGATCGAACCCGGTACTTTCTCGGTTTTCAGCCGAGCGTGCTACCTCTATCACTACGGAGTACCCAGTGTATGAGTGTATATTCATCTAGTTGTTGTATTTACAGGGCCTGAGCAACGCTCGTATGGCCCGTCTCCATATCAACATTTATTTTATAATTCATCCTTAGTGCTTAGTGTTGGCCGAAGCCACCACCTAACACCCGGTACCCATTCACTGCTGGGTGGATAGGGGCTCGGGTTTTAAGAAGACCGCCCCGTCTGTCTTCGCTCCGCCCGGGGATCGAACCGTGTGTGTGTGTGGTGTGTGTGTGTGTGTGTGTGTGTGTGTGTGTGTGTGTGTGTGTATTTAATTAGTTGTACCTATAGTTTAGTTGTTATACCTAGTTGTATTTTACAGGGCCTGAGCTACACTCGTATGGTCCCGTCTTTATATCTACATGTATATTTTGTTTCCTTAGTGCTTACTGTTGGGGGAAGTCACACCTCGCTAGGCGGGACGCAATTATCCAAGTCTGAAAAGTCGCCTACTTTTCTCTTGAACACGTCAGGTTACTCTTTATAACTATGTATATTTATCATTTCTAAATTTTACCACTGAAGATGTCATAATGAAATGTTGAAACGTTTGGTTAAAGAACATCCACTCAAGATAGATCCATCCATAACGCTCCTTCTATAATATATATATATATATATATATATTATATATATTATATATATATATATATATATATATATATATATATATATATATATATATATATTATAGAAGGAGCGTTATGGATGGATCTATCTTGAGTGGATGTTCTTTTCACGTAGCCTGAATTTACTGAATTAATGAATATTTCATTATAATTTACCTTTAAAATGGAATGTATATTTGCAGTTTTTATCATTCAATAATATGGGTAGCATCGTAGGTGCTATTTACTCTATGTGCCGATGAATTTGTTCAATATTTTGTTACATAATTTATAATTTCAAAAATGAAACTCATATGGACAGCATAAACTACTGCTGCTTTATTGAAAATTAAAAAAATTTGGTCATACAGCCTAGTAACTAGGTAGACGTGCAGCTTTCTCCATACAGAAGACAGAAGTCAGAAACAGAAGTCTTAAGTGGAAAGCTGCATACCCAGGAATGGCCTTACATTAAGAAGGACTCCAGCACATATACTTTGATAAATGTATATTGCCGACCCTGACCACACTCCATACAAGAGGCCATTTTAGCTCCGGGCAGCAAAGCTTGACCTCCCTGATGAGCTTGAGCTTCGGTGTTCACGCTGTCCTAGAAGTCGAGCTTGGCCACCTTAATGGCACCCATGAGGCAGCGAATGGCGTCCACACTTTCCGTGCTGCACTCTTGCGTCGCTCGAAGGGGATGCTTGCCACCTTGGACACGAAGAATGCCCGTTCCTCCTTGATGGGCGGTTTTTTTTCTCGTTTTTTTTCGCACACTTCTCGGCCATCACAGAGGCAGACAGTATATTGATGCATATATGAAGTCTGTGTGTTCAGCCATCTCGGAGGAGTTCAACCGGACAGACTACGCACAGACACACACATAGCTCTTCAATCGGGCTCTACCCTATGCGGTTTCTGATCATACCTTAGGAATGGCCTTCCGGGCCATTCCTGGATAATTTTAGTTCCTGTTCAGTATCGTCTCAGGATAATGTTTATTATGTATTGCAAACATCTGTATGGATTGTGTAAGAGAATATCTACAATCCTTATGATTATTTGGTAAATAAAAACTTAAAAAAGTATATGCAATTTTAACCAAAATTATGCACTAAAATTTTAATATAAAATAGATTCAACATTTATGCATTCATCCCAATTTTTCTACTACCTAGCATTACTGCAATGGCAAAAATTAACTACACTTTCATATTACTGGAAAAAAAAAGTAAATGTATGCGACCCACCGGTGGGTCATACGGCACCACAACAGAGAAGGCCACTACCCACCGGTGGGTCATATCGCACCACAACAGAGAAGGCTACTACCCACCGATAGGTCATATCCAGAGCTGGGCAGTATTTAAATACAATTTTATTTAAATACGTATTTAAATACATTTGTGTATTTAGAAATGTATTTGTAAATACATTGGTTGTCATGTATTTAAAAACAGTATTTAAATACTTTTATGAGTATTTAAAAACATTGTATTTAAATACATATAATATAAAAAATAATACTTTTTTTATCAGATAATTTGGCGATAAACCCGCCCAACTATCTGGCAACCCTGATGTTACAGTGAACGAGTGTTTCCACTGGCAAGGAAATGTCCTGATTTCAAGGAAATTTAGGCCTGAAAAGGAAATTTCTAAGGAAACCCAAAATCTAAGGAAATCCTAAGGAAATTCATTTTTTTCGGACATGTTAAAATTTGTGTATTTAAAATGTATTTACAAATGTATTTAAATACGCCCGTAGTGTAGCAACATAAATGGCCCGGAGGGCCTTTCCTGAGGTATGATCAGAAACCGCATAGGGGAGAGCCCGATTGAAGAGCTATGTGTGTGTGTGTGTGCGTAGTCTGTCCGGTTGAGCTCCTCCGAGATGGCTGAACACACAGACTTCATATATGCATCAATATACTGTCTATGCCTCTGTGATGGCCGAGAAGTGTGCGAAAAAAAAACCAAAAAAAAAACCGCCCACCAAGGGTGGAACGGGCATTCTTCGTGTCCAAGGTGGCAAGAATCCCCTTCGAGCGACGCAAGAGTGCAGCACGGAAAGTGTGGACGCCATTTGCTGCCTCATGGGTGCCATTAAGGTGGCCAAGCTCGACTTCTAGGACAGCGTGAACACCGAAGCTCAAGCTCATCAGGGAGGTCAAGCTTTGCTGCCCGGAGCTAAAATGGCCTCTTGTATGGAGTGTGGTCAGGGTCGGCAATAATACATTTATCAAAGTATATGTGCTGGAGTCCTTCTTAATGTAAGGCCATTCCTGGGTATGCAGCTTTCCACTTAAGACTTCTGTTTCTGACTTATGTCTTCTGTACGGAGAAAGCTGCACGTCTACCTAGTTAGTATTTAGTATTTAAATACATTCAATGTATTTAAACATTTAAACACCCACTGGGTTATAGGCAGTGGATGCCGATCCTCCCATTGACGAAACCGCAGCCTCTCTTGACGAAGTCAGAGAGGCTGTAGCAAAGTTGAAGGGTGGAAAGGCAGCTGGTGTTTGTAATATCAGTGCGGAGCTCCTCAAAGCTGGGGGTGAGGCCATGATCCGCGGGTTGCATGCTGTCCTGACTGCCGTGTGGCAATCAGGTACCATTCCTCCTGACTGGAAAAGGGGGCTGGTAGTCCCTATCTGGAAAGGGAAAGGGAACCGTCAGGACTGCAACAATTACCGCGGTATTACACTGCTCAGCGTACCAGGCAAGGTGCTTGCCCATCTATTGCTGATACGGATTCGCAGTCATCTGGTGAAGCATCAGAGAACTCAGCAGTCTGGGTTCACGCCTGGTAAGTCAACAACGGACCGTTTCCTAGCGCTACGTCTCCTGGTGGAACTCCGACGTGAGTTTCGACAGGGGATGCTTGCAGCCTATGTGTGTTGACAGAAATTGGAGGTCACTGGTATGGGGGTTTTATGACTGGTCAACGTTACTTGAATGATATTATTTGGGGATGATTTGATAAATGATTACAACTTAATGGAGGATTTAACTTAGTCTTCTGACTTCACTATATGATTATAGTATGACCACGGCTCACTGCGGAGAGTACTGAGAAGGGGGATGTACTTAAGGGGAAAGGATAATAAGGTTTAGGTTAAGGGATTTGCTGCCACCAGCCCTGGCGAGTATTTCACTATGATTACTCCCGGGGCACGTTAGATTAATATTAAAATTAGATTGATCTTGGTAGTCGTGGTTGGTACGAGGGGTTATACCGAAACAAGGCTTGGCCTCTTTTGGAAGTGTGAGGAATTATTTTCCCAACTCAGAATAATCACCTGGGTTTTTATAATAACACAAGAACTATATTTGTAAATGATATCCTATTTATTCATAATGACATGGCAAGTCTCTCACTTGAGATCATATTCAGCATATAAGGGTTAACACTATACCGAGAAAACTCTACTCGGAAATAAGAAATGCGACTTCACACCCTGACGTAGGAATTTTTCCTAAGTTATGAGATAAAGCTCTTATGAGCATAAATCTCCTTCACT
Source organism: Chionoecetes opilio (assembly GCA_016584305.1). Taxonomy (NCBI): domain Eukaryota; kingdom Metazoa; phylum Arthropoda; class Malacostraca; order Decapoda; family Majidae; genus Chionoecetes; species Chionoecetes opilio. The sequence goes on from JACEEZ010001343.1 coordinate 5,656, forward strand.
AGAATTTCTATTCAGTGAATTGCCCTACAACTAGGTAACATACCACTTAATATTTATAAATCACACATGGAAGATAGGTATCTAGTAGAGAAAGAATATGGCGAGACAGTGTTGTGTGTGTTACAGTAAGACCATGTGGCCGTGGAAGAGGAGATGCGCCAGCCTTCAAGAACGCGGAGAGAACAATCTCGTTAATAACACTTATAAGGATGGGCGGAACATCTATGCCTTAGTGACACTGAACTGTACCTATATATTTATATAGAAATATATAGATATAATATACTAAGGGAGAAAAAACCCCGGAGTGAGGAGCAGATGTCTTACCTTCAAGAACGCGGAGAGAACAATGACTCGTGCCTCGTGGGCTTCCCGCACCAAAAAAAGGAAACTTGTTTGGAAAGTATCACCGTGACCTTAAATGAACAACTTATAATCCCGAACCAACTATTTAAGTAATGAAAGCTCGCGTACCCCCGAAGAGGCCGTCCTAATACAAACTGGCTACTTTGATGTAGGAGAATTTAATATCTTTAATCTAATATCCAAGAAGGATGGTTTTATATGTAATGTCGATAGTCCGAACACCTATTTGAGAGTGAGGTGGTATGGAAGTCTTGCTTAGAATTTTGGTGGGCTTTCATTTTAGCGTGTATCCTTACTACAACGCCCCTATATGACCCTAACCGATAACGATAGGGATTATTTTGAAAGACGTTAAGACTCTGGGAGAGTTTCTTGGTCTGACCAGATGGCTGGCAAAAGATAAAAAGATCTGACATCATTAGTTATCACTGATCGCAGAATAATTATCCTACGGATTGTGTCTCGCATACGGCATATCGGGGGGGGGGGAATGGAAGACGAGGAAAGACATGGCGGGTGATAGAACGAAAGAAGATAAACAAAATGGCGTCTAGGATGGCCAAACTGATGAGAAAAGATGGCGGAAAGAAAGAAATACGATGAGTCATATGTGAAACTGAAAAAAGAATTACTTACAAGACATAACTCGGGAATTTTATAATAATAATTCTCATACTATCATCTCCCGAATAATGGGCATTACATATGTTGATCTCAAGAAGGCGTTTGACTCAGTACATCGTGAGTCACTTTGGAATCTTCTGCGACTTCGCGGGATTCCTGCAAGGACTATTGATTTGATAACTGGTCTGTATTCTGGGACTGAGAGTGCTGTGAAGTGTGGGGCAGGTGTATCCAGCTTCTTTCCTGTGAATATAGGAGTGAGGCAAGGGTGCGTGCTTGCCCCATCACTTTTCAACGCTTGTATGGACTGGGTATTGGACAAGGTTGTAGATCAAAGTGATTGTGGAGCGTCCGTCGGCAACACCAAGATCACTGATCTTGTTTTTGCCGATGATGCAGTAATCTTTGCTGAGTCGCTGGAGGTCCTGGTGATGGCTCTCGAGGCGCTGCACGAGGAGGCAAAGCCTTTGGGACTTGAGGTCTCCTGGCTTAAGACCAAGGTCCAGGTATTTGGAGACTTACTAGAGGAAGCAGTAGAGTCTGTTCATGCGTGTGGCGAGGACATTGAGATCTTGGAAAGTTTTACATACCTTGGTAGCGCAGTCCATAATGACGGCGGGTCACGTCAAGAAGTCTTACGGCGGATTGGCATAGCCCACGGTGTTATGGACTCGCTCAGCGGGAGTATTTGGCGTTGTCGGTACTTGTGCAGGAGGACAAAGATCCGGATCTTCAAGTCGCTTGTGATCCCTGTATTACTCTATGGTTGTGAGACATGGACACTAAATAGTGACTTGAAGAGACGAATCAATGCCTTTGGTAATAAGTGTCTTCGCAGAATCATGGGGTATCACTGGGATGATTACATGTCAAATCAGCGATTGCACCGTGAGACTGAATCGAGGCCTATTACCTTCATAGTCCGTCAGCGCCAACTTCGGCTATATGGGCATGTGGCACGCTACCCTGAAACCGATCCTTCCCATCGGGTTGTATCTGTAAGAGACAATCCGGCGTGGAGGAGGCCAAGGGGGCGCCCACAAGGCTCGTGGCTGGGGCAAGTTGATGTTTCTTGTCGAGAGCTGCTTGGTATGGGAAAGGAGCCTGCATGGGAACTCGCGCGTGGTGACCCCCGGGAGTGGCGTCGTAGGGTGGGCGAGGCGACGCGCCCCCCGGCGTATGCCCCTAATGATTGATCGATTGAATGTATTTAGTGCCCAGCTCTGGTCATATTGCACCACAACAGAGAAGGCTACTACCCACCGATAGGTTATATCGCACCACAACAGAGAAGGCTACTACCCACCGGTGGGTTATACCGCACCACAACAGAAAAGGCTACTACCCACCGATAGGTTATACCGCACCACAACAGAGAAGGCTACTACCCACCGATAGGTCATACTGCACCACAACAGAGAAGGCTACTACCCACCGGTGGGTCATACCGCACCACAACAGAGTAGGCTACTGCCTACTACCCACCACCGATAGGTCATACCGCACCACAACAGAGAAGGCTACTACCCACCGATAGGTCATACCGCACCACAACAGAGAAGGCTACTACCCACCGATAGGTCATACCGCACCACAACAGAGAAGGCTACTACCCACCGATAGGTCATACCGCACCACAACAGAGAAGGCTACTACCCACCGATAGGTCATACCGCACCACAACAGAGAAGGCTACTACCCACCGATAGGTCATACCGCACCACAACAGAGAAGGCTACTACCCACCGATAGGTCATACCGCACCACAACAGAGAAGGCTACTACCCACCGGTGGTCATATCGCACCACAATAGAGAAGGCTACTACCCACCGATAGGTCATACCGCACCACAACAGAGAAGGCTACTACCCACCGATAGGTCATATCGCACCACAACAGAGAAGGCTACTACCCACCGATAGGTCATACCGTACCACAACAGAGAAGGCTACTACCCACCGATAGGTCATATCGCACCACAACAGACAAGGCTACTACCCACCGATAGGTCATATCGCACTACAGCAGAGAAGGCTACTACCCACCGATAGGTCATACCGCACCACAACAGAGAAGGCTACTACCCACCGATAGGTCATACTGCACCACAACAGAGAAGGCTACTACCCACCGGTGGGTCATACCGCACCACAACAGAGTAGGCTACTGCCTACTACCCACCCACCGATAGGTCATACCGCACCACAACAGAGAAGGCTACTACCCACCGATAGGTCATACCGCACCACAACAGAGAAGGCTACTACCACCGATAGGTCATACCGCACCACAACAGAGAAGGCTACTACCCACCGATAGGTCATACCGCACCACAACAGAGAAGGCTACTACCCACCGATAGGTCAAACCGCACCACAACAGAGAAGGCTACTACCCACCGATAGGTCATACCGCACCACAACAGAGAAGGCTACTACCCACCGGTGGGTCATATCGCACCACAACAGAGAAGGCTACTACCCACCGATAGGTCATACCGCACCACAACAGAGAAGGCTACTACCCACCGATAGGTCATATCGCACCACAACAGAGAAGGCTACTACCCACCGATAGGTCATACCGCACCACAACAGAGAAGGCTACTACCCACCGATAGGTCATATCGCACCACAACAGACAAGGCTACTACCCACCGATAGGTCATATCGCACCACAACAGAGAAGGCTACTACCCACCGATAGGTCATACCGCACCACAACAGAGAAGGCTACTACCCACCGATAGGTCATACCGCACCACAACAGAGAAGGCTACTACCCACCGGTGGGTCATATCGCACCACAACAGAGAAGGCTACTACTAAACCGATAGGTCATAACCGCACCACAACAGAGAAGGCTACTACCCACCGATAGGTCATACCGCACCACAACAGAGAAGGCTACTACCCACCGATAGGTCATACCGCACCACAACAGAGAAGGCTACTACCCACCGATAGGTCATATCGCACCACAACAGACAAGGCTACTACCCACCGATAGGTCATACCGCACCACAACAGAGAAGGCTACTACCCACCGATAGGTCATACCGCACCAAAAACAGAGAAGGCTACTACCCACCGGTGGGTCATATCGCACCACAACAGAGAAGGCTACTACCCACCGATAGGTCATATCGCACCACAACAGAGAAGGCTACTACCCCCCGGTGGGTCATACCGCACACAACAGAGAAGGCTACTACCCACCGATAGGTCATACCGCACTAAGTCTTAACGCGTTAACTTTGTTTAAAACTGGTTCATTGTCACCATGAAATATTTTCATCATCGAAACATCTATTACATGATATTTTACCGTAAACAATTCAAAAACTTCCTTACATTAAATGTTTGTATTCTGCAGGTGAGAGGTCCCTTGAGGAAGCTCCCTTGGACGAAGACTTCGACACTATCCTGGCTCACATTGGAATCGGGAAGTGGAATGTCATCTACTACATTGCTTTCGCTTACTGTAGGTATTCTTCTGTCTGCACGTGCATGTTATTTCATCATAGTATTTTACAGTGTTCAGATGCAAGCAGAAATTAAAATGTTCACAGATGGAACAGTATTTTCAATTAGGAGCAGTTTTCCAAAATAAATAGGTTTAATAGTGTGATTACCACATATTTGTAAGCACAACAGTTTGCATAGAACTTAGCACTTTCATTAACATGGATGTTTACCTCGGTTCGGTAATGATTATTTTAAATAATTTTTCATTATTGAGGTGCAAATTATTATTATTTATATATATATATATATATATATATATATATATATATATATATATATATATATATATATACATATATATATATACATATATATATATATAATATATATATATATATATATATATATATATATATATATATATATATATATTTTATATATATATATATATATATATATATATATATATATATATGGAGCTACATGAGAACGTATCAATCCAGTTCAGCATTTCATTTAATTTATTTCCCTTTCCCTATTAGACTTAGCTTCGTATCAATACCATGCCATGTACTTTTTTAAAACACATTGACTTTGGTGAAAATCAGGCACAATGCCTTGGATAAAAAATATGCCCTTTGGTGAGCACACCATCAGACAATGGAGAGGAGGAGTCAATAGCGTTGATCCATTTCGCCTATTCGTTGTTCCTTGATGGAGAAAAACAAAATCATATAATTCCCACGATTCATGAGGAAAATATAGATATAATTATATATCCACCTAGTTAAGTAATATATTTGTTGTGTATCCGTCATATTCAAGCATTTCAAGTGCCCTGTAGTACGTGAACCTGCCAGTACTTCGACAAAAGTCCTAGCTACTGCATGAAAGCTATATTACCCGGACCTAACGCCATGAGCAGATCTTTTAAGACTGGGAACGGATACCTGTCATCCTCTGAGACCTGATTCACTCGCCGAACGTCTATACTTGGGCGAAAGATTCCATCCTTTTTCGGGACGAGGAACAAAGGGGTGTTCCATGGTGAGCATGAGTGTTGAATAACTCCTTGCTCCAACATTTCCTCTACATGTGTATCTACTACAGCCCGTTGGCTGTGAAGTAGCCTGTTAGCATGAATGTAGACCGGTTTGGTCCCTGGACTGTAATGCTCCGCTTTATCGGTAGCACCAAGAGCTTCACCGGGGAGTGCAATGACATCTCGGTACTGACCCAAGAGCTCCAAGAGTGAGTGGTTTAACTCCGGGTAGTCCACGACGTTGACAAGCGATCTATAGGATTGGATCCAGACCCAGCTGGATGCCAACGGCGGACTACTGCACCGTAGCGACACAAGCATTAGGCAACTCCAATGGTTCAGGTACAACCTTCCGGTCATACACCAACCCTTCCCCAAGGAAAACTCCATGTTTAACTCGCACTGGTCCACCCGTGGTGCTTACAACCCATGCTGATTGCACGCCACTCTCCGACACTGCCGGGCGTGGGTTTCCAGTTGCTATGACCTGTAGGAGCTAGCTAGTTAAAATACATTACCTCTGCCCCTGACTGTGTATAGTAATGAGCAAGTCATGTTTCTACTATTGAATAAACTGACAGCATAACTCTATAAATATCCATTATGTTACCATCTATTTATAAGAGATGAAATGAAACTAAATTACCTCTCAACAATGCTACCGACCTCTCAACAATAGCTGACCCAGCAGTAATGCAACTGGATAAAGCCGGCAATACAATGTGCCACACCCATACTTATCATACCCACACCTATGCCTTAACACAAGTTCTCAGGCATTTCACGTTCAATGGCTATTGTAAACCCAAAGTGGACCATCTAAGGTAAAACACACTGGAAATATTATACAGACAGACACATCTTTGCTCCGTGGGGCGCTGTACGGTCCCATACACTGTGGAGGGGTTACCCCTTCAATGCTTGTTTCTGAGTTTACCAAAAGTATTGTAATAACCCCCCAACTACCTACTCCTCGGGCCATCCCTGCAGAGATACAAAGTGCTCTTAATCATACAGATTCTACCTGAACTTCAATTCTTTATTTGGCAACCTCCCCAGTGTGTAGATAACGAGGAGGCTTCAACACACGTTCACACCCAATTTTTTCATCAAACCCCACAAAGGGTCACTCGAAAAAAAGCGCAATCCGAGGTCCCCAAAATTTAAAAAACATGTCTTTCTTCATTTTTTCGTTTTGATTTTTTAAAAATTTTGGGTTTAGCCTTTAGATCCCTGTAACCCTATTTTAATCCAAGCACAACCACAGATTCGTATTATGTTTTTTTTTTTTTACATCTATCCCTATAGCGCCTGTAGGCAGTGGGCCCCGGGGCCCTTGGTAGATCGGGAGGTTCACTGAGGGCTGTGAGGCTTGCCCTCGTCGGGTGGCGCAGGAGGGTTTTTATAGTGAGCCTCTGATTTAGGGCTATGCCGCCCCCTGTGCCCCCGTTTGCATTTTCCAATAAGGTAGAGTTAAGGGCGGGGCTGGGGTTTTCTTTAGGCCACTCGAGGTGCAGAAAGTTTTGGGTTTTTTTCGGGGATCGAAACTGGGTCACGAGAACGCCATTGGAGACGCTAACCCTCTGCTATCGCATCCCCCAAAATAACCCATGGAACAAAAGATTTTTCCCCGTTTAAAAGGAAGATATCGAATAAAAAAAATATTTAAAAAAAAATTTAATGTTGGTTGATATGTTACTTTAGTTCACAGAAAAAAAAAACATGTAAAATACGTATATATTATAATATCATATTTTTTTTTTCTCTCTCTCTTTTTTTTCAGTTTATACCAATAATTATTTTTCCTCATTTTACTCCCCACCAAAACCCCAGCCTGGTATTCCCTTCTCTCTCGTGATTTGATTTTTCCTTAAATTTCCCCTCGCTGGGCCTTCCTCTCACCCCGATCAACCACACGTGTCTCCGCCTCCCCTAATTTCCCCAAAAACCCCCGTCGCCTCAGCAACGACAACACAGCCGCCCAAAATGACAAATACACAATGGACCCCTTACTTCTACACAGGAGTGAGCGAACAATTTCGTTCAATTTTTTTTACGGCAGTACAATTTCAAAAGAACCCGTTCAAGAGATATGTGTTAAACCCAACAAAGCTTGCATTACATAACTTTTTTGGTTTTTTCAGGTTCATGCGGCTCCCTGGGCAAAAACCAAAAAACAACTGGGGCCGGGAGGAGTTTCCCGTGTACCAAGGGGACTTTGACCCCTCCATTTTTTCCCACCGTCACATCAGGGGTTTAGGGGACGACACAAAAAGGGCCGATTGTAAAATTTTCCCTTTTCCCCGTAAAAGAATGTCGTGCACGAAATTTTGGTAGCGTCAAACTGTTCTGAGCGGAAGGATATCGTCGCACCGCGGTGAAGGTAAAAAAACAAAAGACACGCACAGACCATTTTTCCCCTTCCCCCGTGCGAGAATTCCTCTGACTTTTATCCTTTAAAGAGGTAAGATGAGACATTTCCCTGACTTTATTTTTTTTTTTTAGCTGTTTAATGACAAAATGAACCTTTTGGGCTAAAAAAACAGAGTGGTGTACAACCTTATTTTTGAGAGTGAGTAGCCAAAATATGCTTGCGCTGAGTTTTTCCTCTGTACTTTTCATCCATTAAGAGGAAAGAAAGCACATTTCCCTACTTTATGTTTTTTTTTAGCTGTTTAATGACGAAATGAACCTTTTGGCGTAATAAAAGAGTGGTGTAAAAGCCTTATTAGGGAGTGGGGAGTATGCCAAAAATTGTTGCGCTGAGTTTTCCTCTGTACTTTTCATCCCTTAAGAGTAAGATAAGTACTTTTCCCCGACTTTTGTTACTTTTAGCTTTTTTAATGAAGAAATAAACCCTTTGTGCGTAATAAACAGGGTGTACAAGCCTATTGTTGAGAGTATGCAAAAATATGCTTGCGCAGAGATTTCCTCGTTTTTATCTCATTATTTGATTGTTTTGGGGTTAGGTTACGTAATCAATCCCCCGGTTAGGTTAGTTAAATTTGGGGTGAATGGGGGGGCGGCCCCCCCCCCCCAAGTTAGTAGGAGAGTCTGGTAAATAGGAAGTTTTGGGTTGAAATTTGCATATTCCCGTACTTTTGTTTTATTTTGACGAATTTAAAACCTTTGTGCATAAGTGAAAGGTTGTTTAGGGGCCTCATTGTTTAAAGTAGAGTATACCAAAAATGGGGAAAAAAAATTGGCTACTATGCCAAATGAAGCATATGTTTAATTAGGCATATTATTATGCCTAAAACCCAACCGCTTCTCCCAACCCAAAACCAAAAGATGGCATTGACAGTGAAATTTTTGAGAGGAGATTTGTTGTTAATTTTTTTAGCATAGAGCTATGGGAAGAAAAGGTTTTTGTTATTATAAGAGAACAGCGACAGAGAAGACTCTTTTTGGGTTTAAATGGGTTTAGTGGACGTAAAACTGTGCAGTCAGTACCACCGTTACCTTTGACAATTTTTATTAACTTTTGAAAAGTATAATGTCTTTTTAACCCCTTTTCTGCGGCGTTCCCTTTTAGAACATATACATATTGAAGAAATTATAAATTTTTCTAATTTTGCATGCATACAGACACCCCTTCCACGTTCGGAAACCCCTTAGGGCTGAGGTTAAGTTTCGGTATGAATATTTCGTAGGGGTCGAGGGGGAAGGAGCCCCCCCCGTTAGAAGGTTTGTTCGGTTAGGTTTGGGTAATAATCCCCCCAGAGGGGGGGCAGAGGGGACCACAGAGGGTTGCGAGGGGCGAATGCGGGCGGGAGTCATTTGCGGGCCATGCAGAGACCGCGCAGCCTCGTCCCTTTTCCCGCAATTTTTCCTTTTTATATAATATTTTTTAATATAATAATAGCTAGGTTATGTTATGTTTGTAGAGTTTTTTAGGTAAAATAAGCGAATTAATGGTGTGCGATTTTTTCCCATTTTTGCAGGGTTTGGGGGGGACAACCAGCGCAGCAGCCGGCAATCAATCGCACCCCATTGTTTCGCTTAATTCGTTTCGGAACGCAGCAGAAGTGGTTTAATAATGCACATTATATTACAAAATTTAATAAAAATATGTCAAAGGGTAACGGTGGTAGCGACTGGCATTTCACCACTAAACCCATTTAGCCAATTTGAAACGCATCTTCATCTGCCTTTTCCTTATAATAACTAACCTTTTTTTCCCACCAGTAGCTAGTACAAAAAAACAAAAAAACAACAAACCCCACTAAATTGCACTGAACGTTTTCTTTGGGTTGGGGTTGGGGAAGCATTTGGTTGCCCCATCCGGCGTAATGTTTTGTCAGTTTCGACAAGAGGTCTAAATAAATCCCAGTTTGGTTCAAAAAAACGTTGAGAAACGCCCCGGCGATACCCGCTTAAGCAAAACTTACATAACCCCCCGGTATTTTTTTACAAAACACACGTCCCCCTTTTAAAGGGACTTTTATGAAATACAAAAGTTGTGGTTTGCTACAAAAGTTGTGCTATATTTAAAATTAATTGACATAGGTTAGGTTAGGTTATTTTAGGTATGAAAGTATTTAGAAGGAAGCACACTGTGTTCTAATTTGTATTATTGGTAAGAACCCAGAACGGGCCCCAACACCCCGATATTGGGATCAGGTTAAATTGGAAAAGAGATAGATCCCCAAAGGTTTATTGTCGGACGTGGACGTCGACGTCGCAGAGTTGACAGGTACAAATGGTGTTGCAATTTTATTTTATTATTTTTTTAGTTGCTTTTCCAGAAATCTTATTTTTTGGGGGATGCACCTTTTGGCATATGTATGATGTTGTAGACTTATATATATATATAATATATATATATTATATATATATTATATATAATTAAAAATATATATATATATATATTTATATATATTATATATATAAAATAATAATAAAAATTATATAATATAAAAATATATAAATATATATAATAATATAATATATATATTTTAAATTAATATACTGTATTAATATATTATTTGACAAAAAATGTGATTTAAAGAATGTTTGTAAATCATATTAAAGGACAAAATTTTATTTGCCCAAAAATCCCCTTTTTACAGATGGGTGAAACCCCCTTCACAGCAATGAAATGCGTTTTTTTATCGATTCCGCCTAAAAAAAAAGTTTCCCATGTCTGCCTCATTGGGGGAAATTAGAGATCAATTTCCTGCCGCAAATGATTTGAAGGTAATTTTTCCCATCAATACAATTTAATTTTGAAATGCTGTTATTAAAATGTATTCCTTGCTTTTGAAACACTGGCACTTACTTCAGGTAAGCCAAAAAACCCCCTTACTTTCAGATGTGGAGATATTTTATAGTGTATTTTTTGGTTTGGTTTGGCCAAAGGATTTGGTTGCTAAGCGGTAGTTTTTCTCTCCCAACGGGTCCTTTTCCCACAACCTCCAAACACTGTTGCATACGTGCATGGCAACGGGAGATCCCCCAAAGGGGGACATTAGGTTGACTCCCTGATGTTGCACAAAGGGACAGTCAGCGAATTTAAAGAATCCCCCAGACATAATAAAAGTCTCCAGCGGAGAATTTATAATACCTCCTTTGGCCCAAACCAAACCAAACTATTAAAAGATTTTATGACATCAGGGGATGCCTGTTTTAAAGGGGAGCAATCGACTGTACGACTTTGCTGTTGAAACCGTCGGTTGAAAATTCAGAGGTGTTTCGTTCGGGAAAAGGTTTTTTTTTCTTTTAAGTTCAAGCTGTTGGGGGCCAAAATCTATGTTCCAAAATTTTTTATTGCCCGTTGGCCTGGGAGGTCCAGACAAAAAATTTTTGGAAATGAGGCTTACGGTGAGGTGAAATAATTAAAACCTAGGTATCACCTATTGGGATCGTGGTACTCCTGAAAAAGATATCTTTAATGCAGGTCGATCCAAGTAAGCCCCAAAGACGCATATAACACCAGTCTTCCCAAAAAACAAGAAATCCCTTTTAAAACGTGCTTTTGGTATTTTAAAAAGGAGATTGGTTTTTAGGGATGAGGTTAAAAAACAGATTAGAAATACCAAAGCTATGATTGTTGCATGTATGGACTGACAACATAGATGTTAAAACTAGACTGGTTTTTCCCTCAAGATGGGGCGGCCTCAACATCAATTACCAGACCTGATAAGTGGTCCCGGTACAGGTACGTGGAAATTTTCAAGGGAGATTGAAACCCCAAGTAAACAGGGATACTTTTAAGCAGATACGGGCATCATCCCCAGGGGTCATATTGGGGGATGTTTCATATTTTCCTCCCCCCCATTCCCCGGTACAAGGTTTCTCTAAACCCCTCCCCTTATTATGCTTTTTTCCCTAGTGCCATTGACCTCTGAGCTGGAGTTTCCCCTTTTTCACCTTACTTACTTACTTATTATTTTTTCATAGCAATTACAGATTTTTGTATGAAATTCTTTCTTTTTCCCAATTTTTGGTGCACGAGTCAATATATGTAACACTTACATTTTATCGTTAAATTTTTCCGTGAATGGTGGACCTTTCAGATGAAATTTAAAAAATCTTTTTATTTATAAGAAGCACTGTTAGTAATACAGTCAGCTACCACCGGGTGTATGTTATTGTATTTTTCTGTATAAATCATATAGAATAATGTGTAAAGGGAAAAAATTATTAAGGGTAGCAATAGTTTACTTTCTTTTCCTACATAAAAAAATAGGAAAAAGGAAGCTCAAGAGGCCCCGAACCCACATTTGGGGTTCCATTACATTTTTTTCAAAAGTACCCGACCTTTCCCTTTTTGGTTAGTATGATGTACGATTCATCAATCCATACATTATATAGCCCTTTATCCCCAAAAGTCCACCTTAAATCTTTGACCCGAAAAAAGTTTGGGAAAAAAGAAAAAAAAACTTTGCTGTGACAAAATTTTTTCGTTATTTTAAATTTTCCCGTTTTCTTTTTGTGTTCGCGCTTTTTTTTTGATTCCTTTCTGATCAGCTATCTTCTATTTGTAGTTTACAAGATATCCTTCCTTCGTGACTTTTACATCCTTTGTCCTTTTCCCTGGTCAAGTGGCTATGGTCACTGTTTCAAGGCCCCGGGTCGAAAAACCCAAAAGATTTCGTTTTGCTGCGAAAGGGGCTGGGCCTGGGGCCGGTCCCGGGTTCCTCTAATGCTTCCACGATTCTAATGATTTGTTTTAAAAAAAAAAGGTTTAAAAATAACATTAAAATCAAAAACCGACAAGGGTAAATTCCAGTACCTTTAAAACCTTTCCAATAAAAAAAATTATGTAATGGATCACTGTTCACACCATATTAACAATTTTGGGGAAAATAATTTTTTTTAACGTTCCATATCCGTTTATACCCCTTTTGGATGACCATAATATAGTTTCGCACGGATGGTGTTATTACCAACTTTGGAAATCAGTGAAAAAGGTTATTGACATTGACGAGTGACGATCAGCTGGGGGACCCGGCATAAACCAAACATAAACCTAGGTCTAGGCAATGTTTTATTTAGTTTATTTCGTTTTATTACGAGAAATCTTTTTGGCATCGCCCCGGGTTCCCCCAAAATGATCGTCAGCCAGTCAGGTGGGGGCCTTTTCCCGCCCACCTTTATGGAACTGTCGCCCATAGGGAAATTTTCGCAGAAACATAACCGGAACTTTCGCGACATTTAACTTTTTGGCGACAGTTCCACTTTGAAAAATGAAAAAGGGAAATAAAAAAATTTATTATTGGGCAACAATTTTATGTTTGCCCAAAAAAAAAATTTAAAGTTTGACATTGGAACGAATCCGACCTAACTCTGGGCTGCGCCCCCCCAGCTCCCTCGCTTGTTTATAAAAACCAACCGAGAATTTGGTAAAAAATAGCCCACATAAGCAAACATAACGTTCAAGTGTTGCTGGTATATAATCCCGAATTAGAAACACTGTTAAAAGTGGATTAAATGTACTACCAATTATTGGAGGTTTTAATGGACAAAAATACGTGGTCTCTATGCCTTTCCCCTCGTTTCTCTTTATTTTTGCTCAGTATACTGTGCAGTATTAATTTACTTAGCGTAACCTTTAAAAACTGTTTTTACATAAATTTTATTAAAGAAAAAGATGCAGTTGTCTAATAGCGCGCAAAAATACACACCCTCCCCATCCCAAAGGACCACAAAACTTTTTGGAGGTTTGGTTAAAGGTTTAAAATCTGTCCGGGAGCTCGAGGGGGGCCCGTCCCCCCATTTGGAGGGGGGTGCAGCAGTTCGTACATCAGGTGTTCGTTTTTACAGTAGATCGTACATCAAAAAAGGTTACTAAAGTCAGTACCCGTTTTTATAATATGCGTATAAATTTAGACAAAAAGCTTTCCCTAAGACTGCTTTCTTTGAATTAGGGGGCAAAATTAACAACAGGTTTGAAACTCACCCGGGATGACGGGGGAAAAAATCAAAAAACAGGTACGGGACAAAATTTCGGTTTCTTTTCAAACCAATTAAAAAAACCCGGGACGAAACAACTGTGTACGAAACTCCTGTAAGTTTGGGGGTTTTGCGAAAAACCTCCCGGTAGGTCTGGGCAGAAGGACCATTTAGCGGTGGGGGGGGCTGGCAAAGGTGGCTGGGGATTTTTTTCTACAAATTTCTCACTTCTTGGTTCTGAGACTGACTATATTTCTTTAAAAAGGTTTGTGATTTCCGGAGGAGTACATTTTGTCAATGGAAACGGCGACATTAGGATTTTTGGGGATGAAAAAATTTCAGAAGAAACTTTTAACAGGTTTTTGGGAAAAATAAACAGCATTTTCAAAAAACACAAATTTTAGCAAGGATAAATGGTCGCCACCCACTGCGGGCCCCCGTATGATCCCAAAAAATTTGAGGGAGTGGGGCGGAGCAAACTTTGTTATGCGTATAGTTTATTGCGTTTGTTTTAAAAATATAAAAATTATGTTAAAATAAAATATTCATAAGTTTTCTAACCTAATACTATAACCCTAAAAAATTTTCTAACCTGACCCCCATATAAAAACCCCCCAAAAAATTAAAAACCCCACATAAACCCCAAGAGTTATAATTTAAACCAAAAATAACCCTAAAAATTACTACCCCAAAACCCCACTAAACCCCCAAAATTTTCTAAACCCAACTCACTATAATTTACAACCTCCTACATAACCCCATAAAAATTCCTAAACCCACCCCATAATCCCCTAAAAGTTTCTAACCTAACATCACTATAACCCCTAAAAGTTATAACCTACCTCACTATAAAACCCCCCAAAAAAATTACTAACCAAAACCTCAATATAAACCCCTAAAAAATTTCTAACCTTACCCACTATAAGTTTTAAAACCAACCTCACTAAAAACCCCAAAAGTTTCTAAAACCCAACCCACTATAAAACCCCAAAAGTTAAACCTAACCTCACTATAAACCCTATAAGTTACAACCTAAACCTCACTATAACCCTAAAAGTTTCTAACCTAACCCCAATAACACCCCAAAATTATAAAACCCAAATCACAAATTAAACCTAAACCCCACCGACCCCTAAAAAAAATTCAAACAACCCACTATAAACCCCCTAACATTACTTTTATTTTCCCTGGGGGCTGCATTGGGTATACACGGATAAATTTAGTCCCGAAAAAAGACCGCGCAGTCCTCGTCCATTTTAAAAATATTGGGTACGTAATAAAAGACAAGAACTGGAATTCGCAAAAAAAGGAAAAAAAGCGCCGACGTGAAAATTGGAATACGCCGCATGAAAAATTTGGAAAAATCGCCGCTCGGCGACAATTCTTCGGTGGGCAGTTCCGGGTACCCATGAGGGGGATGGAAAAATCAGAAAGACGAGATCACACAATTAATTATGTAGTGTATTTATTGGAGGGTGCACTAAAACGAAATAATACCGCGGGTTCACCGCCTCACACATATGGCAACATTAATAAAAAACCAAAACTTTGCCCCAATTCGCATCAACTACAAACTAGAGCAAGTGAGAATGTTTTGCTACAGAAGAAAACGTGTCATTAGCCAAAGTACATAAGAACATAAGGGGGTTTTAAATGCCGTGAGGATGCACAGGTTTTTTTTTCCAACAGCTTTTCTTTCCTTTTTGGCATTTTCTCTACGAAGCAGAAGCATATTAGAAACCTTTTTGTATGGGCAAAGAAGACTTCGTTAAACACAGCTAAAAAGTAACAAAATCAAAAAGATGGCTTACCCTTTTAAAAATGGGTGAAAAAGACTGGACTCTTTTTTTTGTCTAGACCTTGCTGTGCTTTATACAATGTAAACAAAACCACTCAGGGGGTAGATGAAGGTCGCGGGAGGCACAGCGCGGTATTTTTCCTTCCCACATACCAACCTTTCCGGACGGGACTACAGAAGGGAAAAGCGGGAAAAATTCGACTTACCATGGCTTCCCGTTTTAGCGCAGAGGAACCGTCTGCGGTGCCGTCATGGGAAGGGAAAGGGGGGACCCTTTAACAATCTGGCCCAAATGATGTTTTGGGCAGGGGAATGGGACTTTGGGGGTTAGGTAGAAAGGTGGGGCGTAAGGAAGGTAGTTTTTGGGGTGAAACAGAGATTAAGATTGTGTAAGACAAAAACGTCAGGAGATAAACCAGAATTGCGGACAGTTGCCGGGTCCAGGGGAAACTGTCGTGGATATCACCTTGACATCTGCAATTTTCCCTTTTTGTTCAGTTTGGTGTGCGAGCGACGGTATCTTCGCGTTGTTCATCAGGCATCTTTTTTGGTGGGTTATGGGGGGGGCGTCTTCAGTGGCTTCCCTGGTGACCGGGGGTTTTTGACTTTTTTTTCATTTGTGTGTTGTGGTTGATCTAGATCCGTCGGATTTTTAAAGCTTTCCCTGTTTTTTCCTCGCTCATAGTTTCGGACGGTGAGGATGATCCCATCTCGAAACATCCTTTACGGTATTGGGTCTCATCTCCCGTGGTACCTTTACTGGAATTCCCGCTCGCCTTTCCCTTTCCTACTTGGAAATGCAGCCTTTCTTGACCACAGAAATTTGGGTAAGCAATATGAATGACTAACGTTTAGTAAATGTTAGTGGTGACACAGATGCCGAGATCCACCACGAAATGCGTTTGAAATTCCCGACTCAAAGAAATACACCCTTCTTTAAAAAAAAGAATCACATCAACAAAGAAATACATAAATGAATGAATGAACAGATAAGTGCAACAGCAGGGGCGTATTAAGGGTCTTGAAACATTGGGGGCTTAGCCCAGCCAAGAGATCTTTAAATTTTTACAGGATAATTTTCTATTTATTGATGTGCATAATGAATATAAGATGTGAGACACTGTGCTCTAGCAAAAGGCTCCGGTAATTT
>JACEEZ010001343.1:27500-40000 GCA_016584305.1 Chionoecetes opilio
AATCTTCTGTATGGCAGTATGTAGGCCTACTAAAGGAACAAGCCTGTTATGGCAACGCAATCGACTGGTATATTTTCTTATATCTTATGAGACATGAATTTTGCACAATAACTGTCTATACCAGGGGTTTTCAACCTTTTTTTCCCCACGTACCCTTTTGGGTATTGTTTATGTCAGCCATGTACCCCTTTCTCTTGTGATAAGTGGAAAAAAAAACCACAGAAAACATTCCCTTGTGTATATTTGTAAATACTTAAGTGAATTAACTACATAACCGTCATGCCATAACCAGTTACCAGTTAAGGAAAGAGCTGGAAAAAAAAACCACTACGACTACGTTATCATTACATCTGCTGTAAAGGGAATTAATGAGATGGCTGGAATTGCTTTTCCTCAACTAGTTTAGTCAGCCGAGGAGCAGTTTTAGCTAAAGCACATCGAAGGTCGGCTTCCACATTCAGTCGAGATCTTAGTTTTGATTTTATGACCAGTAAGCTGGAAAACCCAGTTTCACACAAATATGTTGATGGAAAAGTAACAGAGAGCGAAGAGGCTCCTCTGCGACATGTGGATATGACTTGCTTATTTCACACCAGAACCTAACTAAAGATTTTTTCTCAAAGAGATCATAAGCACTGGAGTCATTCACGAAGTCAATAAACTCTTCCTGAATGACATCATTAACAGAAGCAACATCTGTATGGAAAGGGTCTCTAATTAGCTTCAAATTAACTTCAGACACATCTGGAAAGTATCTCTTTAATTCATTTTGCAGTGAGGAAAGATGCTCCACTATTAAATTTGCCATCTGATCTACAGTAGAGGTGTCCTGTCTGTCAGCTAGTGTTTCAAACATGTCAAAATTTTCCTTTCCTTACTTTTGTCTCCCACAGTTCTAGTTTCATTAGAAAACTCTTCAATTTGTCAACAGCGTCAGTGACAACAGCATCAGCTCCTTTGCAAAGACTGTTTATAATATTAGGCGTGTAAATATGTCAACAAGATAGGCAAGGTAAGTAACCCACTTTGGATCATTCAGCTTTGCATGATAAATCGAGATTCCTCCTGTTATTACGGCTAAATAACTCTTTCAGTTCGTGCTGCAGCTCAAAAACTCTCTTGACAATATTTCCACGAGATAACCATCGAACCTCTGTGTGGTACAAGAGTGTGTTTCATGACCGGAATCTAAATCTGAACAGAGAAGTCTAAATAATCTAGTATTCAGAGCACTTGACTTTACGAAGTTGACCATCTTTACTGTGGTATCAAGCACCTTTTTTCAGCTCAGTAGGCAGTGTCTTGGATGCTAAAGCTTGCCTGTGTATCATGCAGTGCATGTGTTTTGCCTTACTGTTAACAGCTGTAATTCTTGTCTTTAAATCCTGACTGACTGCCTAGCATGGCAGGAGCTCCATCTGTTGTGCAGCCACATAAATTTTTCCACTCTAGTCCCTCAGATTCAAAGAAAGAATTGACAAGTTCAAATATATCTGCTCCCGTAGTTGAAGCTTCAAGAGGATGACAAAAAAGAGAAATTCTTCCTTAAAATTGTTATCTTTGATGTACCTCGTGAATGCCAGCAACTGAGCACAGTTAGCCACGTCTGTCGTGTCATCCAACTGGAGAGAAAATATTCCTAAGGGGGCTGTTTTCAATCTCAGAAACCACTGGTCTTTGATATCTTGTGGACATGTCAGAGATACGTCGCTGGACAGTGTTATCTGACAACGGCAGGGTGTCAAGCTTTTTAGCATATTGTTCCCCCAGCATAATTTTTACTATGTCTTTGGTACATGGCAGGATCAGCGTCTCCCCAATGGAATGAGGTTTTTTCTGCTGAGCAATTTTCAGTGAAAACTACATACGAAGCATGGAGAGCGGCTCTATTTGACTGATGAAAGCTCCCTGAGTGATCCACTTTTGAGCGGGTTAGCATGTTTTCTCTGCCGCCTAAAGTAGTCCACATTTTTTTTCCTTTCAGCTCTGGGTGACAACCGTGCAAATGTCGCTGGAGCAAGCTTGGTTTCATGGCACCGGGAGACAGTACTTTTGCACAGATGACACACTGAGGCATTTCAGTTCCATCTTTAGTTTTATATTTAGTTCGATCATTAAGGTACATCTTTAATGATGACTGTGAACCCAAACTTCATGTACTCCTCACTGTAAACGTCTCTTTTTCTTCTGAGCCTCCATTTCAACTGCGCTGCTATAGTCTGCCAACACAAATTATACGTATTCTAAGGAGCTTTCGCATATAATAAATTGCAATATATTAATTAAGAAGCATTTCTGAAAAAAACATTAATTAAGCAGTGTAATGGAAAAAAGTACCCAAAATGTTAACGCTAGAAATGAAGAGTAAATTAAAAATATGGGACGTGAATATATTTACAGAAGTTTGCTGTAACATAAAAAAGCCACTCCGTGAAAAGCCCACACCGCTCATGTTATTAGAAATTCAGAAAAAAATGCTGTAAAAGCTCGTGAAATCGCACAAGTTATCACATATAAAGTACTCGTATTATGTAAAACTGCACAAAAACAGACCACTAACAATGAAACACTCGCACTCTAGCCCACTCGGTCACTGACTCCCTCACTCACTCACTTGTTCAGCTCACTTCTGCAACACTGTCACACCCTCGTCAGCAAGCACGTGCCATCACCACACAAAACACACACACATACACACACCAATTAAAACGAAGTGTTGCATTGTTTCGTATGCAATATGATAATAATCTAAACTTATAGTATAAAAATGCGCACATACTCATGACACACCCAACCAGACGACATAAACGTGCATACAGACACGAATATTAGTCTATTTTTTCCTTTAGCTAACTTCAAACAAAAAATTACGATACATAACAACACACATTAACATACCCATTCCCCACCTTACACCTGCCACACCACCGCCACACATCTCACCACGTCACACCATACTCCACACCGCACCACACATCACAAACCTAGCCACATCACAACTCACATCACACCGAACCACATCATGCCACACTATACAAGATTATTTTACACCATGTATCGCTGCCGTCACACAGCACCACTTCGCACATACAAAAAACAGTAGTGTTCTATTTAATCAAACTTTTGTAACGAGTCTGGGACACATCAGTTTTATCCTTAGTTATGCCAAACTTTTTGCGATAGCAGTGTTACTGAAATCGACAGAACATTCCCTATAGGCCTATGTAATGTTTCAGTAAAAAAGTAGCCACAGAGAGAGACCAACCTGGCCCAGCCAGCAACAGTTCCCGACTGGAGAGTGGTGGCGTGTACCTGACAACAGTTTGCGTCTCTATCCCTGTCCAATACTCGTACAAGTCAGCGGGTGGTCAGTCACACTCACAGCAGGGTTGGCCACTCCATGGGATTTTTCCCAAGATCTTGGGATTCTGGATGCCGTCTTGGGATCTTGGGATTTTATTGAAAAGAGCTAGATATCTTGGGATTTTAAGGCCCCTCCTCCGTCCATCCACTCCCACATCCCCTCCTTACTGCTCTTATCCCTTACCTCCACCTCGTGTTGCACAACCAATCCCTACTCCTTCCCCCCAAAAAGCCCCTCTCGTCGCTCCATCCGCTCCCACAGCCCATCCATTACCCCTCCACTCCCTTATTTGTCATTCCATTTGTCCATCCAATCCCTATCCCTTCCCTTGGCCGATTAAAGCGCCTACCCCTCCCACTGCCCTATCTCTCGCCTGTCCCCCATGGCCTTCCCCATGCCATAAATCTCTACCTTCATACCAGACCGAAATGTTGCGCAGTTCTTTATCATAACTGCCTCTTTTTTTTCTTCTTTTTTTGTAAATTTAACATGATTTCTCCAATACTACTTCAATTTCTAGGTGAAATGTACACTTAATTCAAGATTCTTAGTGTTTATTTACATTTATTGTAAACCTTGGGATATTTTGGCCCATCTTATGATTTTCAGGGGTTAGTCTTGGGAAATATGAAATTTTTGAGTGGCAACACTGCTCACACGGCCTGAAGCACGTATCAGGCCGTACCCACTAACGACCCGTGGAGAAGGGCGTACCCCTGACAGGACCCTTACGTACCCCTGGGGTACGCGTACCCCAGGTTGAAAACCCATGGTCTATACTATCCATATGGTTGAATGCTACATGAATGCGTTGTAAGAAAATATGTAGATGTTCTTGTTTCGCAGTTCAACAAGAAAACAAACCTGCTGCATCAAACCGGAACCTACCGCCATTGGCTAAGGGTTAAAAGGACGTATTTGGAATTAGTTATTCATAAAATAATATAATATAAAGATATTCTATGATCGATACTGGAGGCCAAATACCACTTTTCTCCCTGTGGTTACTGCATGGGAATGGGAGTTAGGTCTTCCCTGCATGAATGTTTACAAGATGATCGGTTAAAGTTTTATTCTCCCTCTTTGTTTATCTGGCAGTGATGGAGGTAACGGAAATAAAGTGGAGGTCGACAGTGGGCTGGTAACAGTGAGTTCATGGTCAGTAGGAACCATGCTATGGGGTCTCTTGGCATATCTGGAGAGGGACTGGCGCTGGCTGCAGACTTACGTGTCCTTGTTATTGCCTCTTATGCTGCCCTTCCTTTTGTAAGTTCCTTCGATATTATTTCCTATATTTTTATGTGTGTACATTTAACCCCTTAAGGCCCAGAACGTAATTTCCATTGTAATTTGGGTGCCATAGACGATTTTTTAGTGAATATAAGCAATATTTCATAGATATGACCTGTTTAGTATCCATGTCCACTAGCTAATTTGGTTTATTTAGTTAGTTTTCGTATTTTTATGGCTAACAACAGACGATTATATAAAAAGCAGAGGAAAGATCTGGGCGTGAAGGGGTTAATTGGTGTCGGTGAAAGCATTCTTTGACATCTTCATGTATCAGATTCTCAATTTTTGTTCTATTAATTTTTGGTCTAATTCTGTCATCCTTATTACTTATATTCGTTGCACTGAAGATTAACTGAGTACATTGAATACATTATTTTCATCATTAGCACGATATTAGTATGCACACTTTTTTTATGAAACAATTAAACACATACGTAACATAGATTTCATATGGATTGTCTCTTTTATAAAGTTGCCTTCCTCAGCTTCATGAGCGAGTCCCCGCGTGGCTTGCGGTAAACGGGTCGTCAAGAAGAGGCTGTAGCAGTTTTGAGAAGGGCTGCGAGGATGAACGGAACAAGCCTACCCCCACGACCACCTGCTCGCCATCATCAATAGAGTCTCAGACGGGTAACGAAGAAAAAGAGGATAAAATAAGAAAATAAAGTGTAGTATGTAGTATCTGCTGTCACGCAGGGAATAGAAAAAGATGATATATTTATGATGAAAATTTGTTTAATTTCCCATGAGTGTAACTACGAGCTGTGTGTTGGTCCCCATGGTCCGGTACCAGGAAACACCAACGTTCTCTGCTTCTGAACTTTGCAAGGTCCAAAAGGTTGGAATTGCAGGTTCTTGGACAGAGACCGGGAGCTGCCCCGCTGGACATGGTAATAGTAATCCCGGAGGGGTAGCTAAGGAGACGACCACACCTCGTTAGTACTCGTTGGAGGACCTCCAGAAACTGCAGGTTTACGGAGGGTGAGTTCTTTGGAACAGATCACAGACTTATTGTGCTACACTTAAGCTTCATGTCAAGTCCAGAAGAATTCAAGAGGTAACCATACTGTGTTCATCTTGAAAAAACTGAAGGACTTGACATGTGCTCATGAGTATGCGGTGGCAGTCTCAAATCGGTTTGATGTGCTCGGTGCTCTGGGGGATCCTGTAGAACTGGGGGATACCTTCAAAACGTGAAACTCTACAGGCTGCCAAGGAGTCTATTGGGGAGCGCCCGAGGTCAAGGGTGGTTTTGTCTCGACAGAGACGTGGAGAAAATCGAGGAGGGGTCGCGCTGCCAGGCTGGCTGGGAACCGGGACCAGCACAGAGCTCTGTCACGCCGGACTAGAACCCTCTGGAGGAGAGACAAGGAGAGGTATGTCAGGATTTCTCGCTGAGGATGTCGAGGGTCATTTGAACGCTAATGACCTCCGACCCGCATACCGAGCCCTGAAGAAGCTCCGTCCAAGTCTCCTTCTCGGGCGAGTGCTATTCGAACAGCAGATGGGCGCCTCGTGTCGGACATGGATGGGCAGATGGCTCTTTTGGGCTGAGTACTTTGGGCAGTTTTTCACGGTGGACCCCCCAAATGAGCAGCTTCACACCACTGGGTTAAAAGGCAGTGGATGCCGATCCTCCCTTTGACGAAACCGCACCCTCTTTTGACGAAGTCAGAGAGGCTGTAGCAAAGTTGAAGGGTGGAAAGGCAGCTGGTGTTTGTAATATCAGTGGGGAGCTCCTCAAAGCTGGGGGTGAGGCCATGATCCGCGGTTTGCATGCTGTCCTGACTGCCGTGTGGCAATCAGGTACCATTCCTCCTGACTGGAAAAGGGGGCTGGTCGTCCCTATCTGGAAAGGGAAAGAGGAGCGTCAGGACTGGGAAAAAATTACCGCGGTATTACACTGCTCAGCGTACAGGCAAGGTGCTTGCCCATCTATTGCTGACACGAATTCGCCAGTCATTGGTGAAGCATCAGAGACCTCAGCAGTCTGGGTTCACGCCTGGTAAGTCAACAACGGACCGTATCCTAGCGCTTCGTGTCCTCGTGGAACGCCGACGTGAGTTTCGAAAGGGGATGCTTTCAGCCTATGTTGATCTCAAGAAGGCGTTTGGACTCAGTGCATCGTGAGTCACTCTGGGATCTTCTGCGACTTCGAAGGATCCTGCAAGGGGCTATGGTTTGATAACTGGTCTGTATTCTGGGACTGAGAGTGCTGTGAAGTGTGAGGCAGGTGTATCCAGCTTCTTTTTGTGAATACAGGAGTGAGGCAAGGGTGCGTCCTTGCCCCATCACTTTCAAAGCTTGTATGGGGCTGGGTATTGGACAAGGTTGTAGATCAAAGTGATTGTGGAGCATCGTCGGCAACACCCAAAATCACTGATCTTGTTTTTGCCGATGATGCAGTAATCTTTGCTGAGTCGCTGGAGGTCCTGGTGATGGCTCTCGAGGCGCTGCACGAGGAGGGAAAGCCTTTGGGACTTGAGGTCTCCTGGCTCAAGACCAAGGTCCAGGTGTTTGGAGACTTACTAGATGGGAAACAGTAGAGTCTGTTTTATGCGTTTTGGCGAGGACATTGAGATCTTGGAAAGTTTTACATACCTTGGTAGCGCAGTCCATAATGACGGGGGTTCACGTCAAGAAGCCTTACGGCGGATTGGGATAGCCCACGGTGTTTTGGACTCGCTCAGCGGGAGTATTGGCGTTGTCGGTACCTGTGCAGGAGGACAAAGATCCGGATCTTCCCAAATCGCTTGTGATCCCTGTCTTACTCTATGGTTGTGAGACATGGACACTAAATAGTTGACTTGAAGAGACGCACAATGCCTTTTGGTAATAAGTGTCTTCGCAGAAACATGGGGTATCGCTGGGAGATTACGTGTGAAATCAGCGATTGCACTGTGAGACGAATCGAGGGCCATTACCTACATAGTCCGTCAGCGCCAACTTCGGCTATATGGCATGGTGGGACGCTACCCTGAAACCGATCTTCCCATCGGGTTGTATCTGTAAGAGACAATCCGGTGTGGAGGGGGCCAAGGGGGCGCCCACAAGGTCGGGGGGGGCAATTGATGTTTTTGTCGAGAGCTGCTTGGTATGGGAAAGGAGCCTGATGGGAAACTCCGCGTAGGACCCCGGGAGGGGCGTCGTGGGGTGGGCGAGGGACGCGCCCCCGGGTACCCCCCAAGATTGATGATGAGGTAAGCGTTTCTTAGCGTTTACGATTTTCATTCGACTTTCCGCTTCACATACATTAGTGTTTTGAAATTTTACAGTCAACAGCCAAGACACTCTCAACCCCCGGGTGGGTGGCACGAGCGTTTTGAAGCAGACACTGTACTGTTCAGGTGAGTGATAAACTTTCAATCTAGGCTTTTTTTAACATTTTTTTTTTACTATGATAAAAACGTATTTTAATAATGTCAAAGACTGAGAAAAAACAAACACGTGCAAGGTGAATACACTAATTCAAGGACTATGAATTTTTTTTTATAAATTAGCCCCTTAGCAACCCGTACATTTTCGCCTAAAGCATGCGCAGTTCGCGTTTTCTTTTGTTTTTTGCAAAAAAAAACGGACTGCACCTCGAAGACTGCTGCTCACACGACACCCCAACTCAATCTGTCGGTACCCCAAAACAGACAGAAGACACAGGGTTATGCTGTAGTATATTAGATAATAAGTTTAATATGAGTAAATGTTTTTTATAGTTTAATTACACCGTCAGAAGCAAAATTAACGCAACACGGCGTCCCGCCGGCCGGTACAGTACAGAGGAGCGCAGTAGCGGAGGAGGGTTTGGTGCTCGGTCCGAATCGAATACAATTTCGAAATTGAACGTGGCAGGTTTGGATAGCTTACAAGCGCTGTCAACGCAGGGGTTTTGTTTTTACCCCAAAATCCCCTTAAAAATGATAATCGACATGGAAACCCAAGCCGCTACACCTACGTTTTTTTGGCGACTTTTTTTTGCCTATCCATCAAAATAGAATTTACAGTTTGGGCTCCCTAAAAAAAAACAGACAGACACGCGGCTACGATATAGTAATTAGAAAATGTTTGTGGGCCCTTCGGCCCCATGGTCGATGTTTGTAGAGTAGAAATTTTTAAAAACAATGGAGTGCAAATTTAAATGTGTTTTTGCTGCTTTGGTCAGGTAAAAGGGCCTGGGGGGTAGACCACTACCACCCCCACCCGCCTCCCCCCAACCCCCACGCTTGTCCACGCCAGTCCCAGTCTCCCTCACCTACCCCCACGCCTATCTCACCCACCCCTACCCCCTGCCCTGAAAGACAAACACACCACGTACAGAAACGGTAAGTCCATGAGTCTACGCAATTTGTGAAAGGGCAAGACGTACCCCAGAGTTAATTCCTGTAAACAATTTCTGAAAAGGTTTTTAGCCAAAAAACCCCCCCCTTTAAAAAATTTAACGACATGGGGGCCAAGCCCTTAAAAAACCTAAATTTTTAGGCGATTTTTTTGAGCCCACTTCATCAAAATTTTAATATAAGTTGGTACCCCAAAAAAGACGACACACACACAGAAAAGAAACGGTACCAAGGCTTGAAAACGAAATAATTTTTTCAAAGGTTTTGTTCCGATCAGAAAAAAGTATTTTAACGTTTTGTTTTTTGTTTTCCCCAAACATAACGTTCCTGAACCGGTTTTGAACGAAAGAAAAACGGTTAGAACGTTTCTCAAACATGTAAGAAATGCATTAAACCCTAATAAATAATAAGCCCCTAAGACAATTTTTTTTAGATGGTAATAAAGCCATAATTTCATGGTGCATAGATCCCAACAAAATCAAACCCTTAGATGTCGTAAGAACATTTTATTATACGACTTAAATAAGGCAACACTTTTACATATACAATACAGGAAGCGTAGTGTAGGAGTATGCAATCTCAGTCGTCGTAAAGGACATGAATCACTAATTATTTATTAATATTATATAGGTTTAAAACAATATTAATTAGTAATATCACCAGCCCACAAATTTTAATAAACCTAATCAATGAAGTCAATGACTACATGTGGTACCCCAAGGACTCGAACTAAGGACACTCACATCAAAATTTGGCGCACCAAGCATTAGGCTATGAACACAGTAAAAATTTAAGCACATACTCACGATATATAATCCTTTTCGAATACTGGATTTTTAATCTAAGCTTTTTTTAAAAACCAAAACTGCATTTATAATGTTTAACGATTGCACGATTGGAAGGTGTAATAAAAAAGGGAAAGTGATGCATATCACGAAGACATTAAATTCATAATTATATAAGGTAAAAAATAGTTATTCTTCACAAAATTAAAATGAAAAGTGGTGCATATGATACTATTTGAAACAAAAACCACATCGTCATTTCCAAGTGAACAAATACAGTAGACTTAATTAATGTATATATGTAATACAGATGTATTTACTAAATCATTTGGCTACTGGAAGTGAAAATGGATTAGTGGGCCAAATATGGCATGGAACGAAAAAATAACGTTATTAACCGGTTACAGGGGTTTCAAAAATAGCGTTTTTGCTCAGGAACAGTAAAAAGATAAAAATTTTCGTTTCCGTTTTGTTCGAGCATAATTTCGTTCGTTTCGGTCTTCGTTTTTTGTTCCCTTAAAACAGTTTCCAAGCCCTGGACGGTTACAGATATAGTATATTAGACAAGTGCTTGTGGGCCCTTCGGACCCATGTATTGATGTTTGTAGTAGTAGTATATTTTAAACAACAATGTGAGTGCAAACTCCAATCGTGTTGTTGCTGTCGTTGGTCACTGGTCAAAGTGTCTCGGGTAGACCACCTACCACCACCGTAGCCTGTCTCATCCCAGCCCCACGCCTGTCTCACCCCAGCCCCACGCCTGCCTCACCCCAGCCCCACGCCTGTCTCACCCAAGGCCCCACGCCTGTCCTGCAAGCACAACACACACACACACACACACACCACACACACACACACACACACACACACACACACACACACACAGTCACACACACACACACACACACACACACACACACACACACACACACACACACACACACACACACACACACACACACCACACACCACACACACACCACACACGCACACAAACGGTAAGTCCATGAGTCTACGGAATTAGTGAAATTTGGCAAGACGTTACCGCAGAGTTCATTTCTGTTATCTAATCTCTGAAAAGTGTTTTTAGCCCAAAACCCCCATTCAAAATTATTCAATCGACATGGGACTAAGTCGTTTACCACCTACGATTTATTTGCGAATTTTTGAGCCTACTCTCGTCAAAATTGAATTTACAGTTTCGGCTACCCAAAACAGACAGACAGACAGACAGACAGACAGACACACGGCTACTCCTATAGTATATTAGACAAGTGCTTGTGGGCCCTTCGGACCCACGTATTGATGTTTGTAGTAGTAGTATATTTTAAACAACAATGTGAGTGCAAACTCCAATCGTGTTGTTGCTGTCGTTGGTCACTGGTCAAGGTGTCTCGGGGTAGACCACGCTCTGTGTGATTCCAACCCTTTGTGTTCCGTGTGATTCCAACACACATACACTCACACACGCACACAAACGTCCATGAGTCAATGAGTTTGTGGAATGCGGCAAGACGTTACCGCAGAGTTTTTCCTGTAATCTAATACACCTAAAGTGTTTTTAGCCCAAAACCCCCTTCAAAATGATTCAATCGACATGGGACCAAGCCGCTTACCACCTAAGATTTATTTGCGATTCTTTGAGCTTACTCTCATCAAAATTGAATTTACAGTTTCGGCTACCCAAAACAGACAGACAGACACACAGACACACGGCTACTCCTATAGTATATATATGCAACCAGCCTAGAGGTTATATACCCAATACGACAGTAGGCGATGAGTAAAGTCTCCGTAGTCCCTGGGTGGCTTAGAGGGGGAAGGGGGAAGAGGAACGCGAAGCAGTTGGGATTCAAACCCTGGTAATATCCATTCCGTTTAAACAAAATAAGATAGCTCTTTTTGTGTGACATAACAGAGAGAGAGAGAGAGAGAGAGAGAGAGAGAGAGAGAGAGAGAGGAGAGAGAGAGAGAGAGAGAAGAGAGAGAGAGAGGAGAGAGAGAGAGAGAGAGAGAGACGAGAGAGAGAGGAGAGAGAGAGAGAGAGAGAGAGAGAGAGAGGAGAGAGAGAGGAGAGAGAGAGGAGAGAGAGAGAGAGAGAGAGAGATGAGAGAGAATGAAGAGAGAGAGAGAGAGAGAGATAACGAGAGATGAGAGTAGCGCCGAGATAAAGGGGAGTGCGGAGAGGAAGCGATCGACGACCGAAGCGATAGAGACGAGAGAGAGAGAACGGAGAGAAAGACAGAGAGAGAAAAAAATTCTTTTCTCCAGCACCAGAATAGATGATCACCATCACAGTCGCCTCGAGTATCAGCTCTTGCCTCGCGTTCATAATCTACTTCGGCCTCAGTCTCGCAGCTTCGGCACTGAACATCTGCGATCCTTTCATCTATATGTCGATAAACGGCATGGCAGAGCTGGCTAGTATTCTCAACATCTTCATGCTGGACAAATTTGGCCGCAAGAAGTCTGGCATTGGAACTTTAACTGTCTGTGCGATCTCCCTTCTGATGCAGCCAGTAATCCCTATAAGTAAGTAAGTTTCAGTACGTTGAAGGCAAAACTTACACTGCCTTAAGTTTCGATGCATGTGACTTTGTGTAGTAAAGTGACTAAAAGACAGATTATAGACATAGACAACTCCAAAATTTGAATAGTAAACGTATTGGGTCATAAATTGAACAATCAGAATGAGATGTGTGTAGGTGTGTAAAAGATAAGCACAGA
>JACEEZ010001343.1:45000-78116 GCA_016584305.1 Chionoecetes opilio
TCAATAATGAAATCACCGCCGCAATGTTTGCTTCTCTTGCTATTTTATACCGATATTTTCATCAAGAGCTCACTGCTCTTCTGAACTTGCTAACTTCGTGTCTCCCCCACTCCTGGGGCCCTCATTGTACAAGACTTTCTACTCCATTCTCATCCATATTCTGCCCATCTTTCTAATGCAAGAGTGAATCAGTATCTTTTCTCTTTCATCCCTTTCATTTGTAAACTCTGGAACCCTATTGCTGTTCCTATTGTTCATCTTTCTACGACTTAAAAGTTTCAAGAAAGTAGCTTTAAGGAACCTCACTAACACAAATTGGCTCAACCCCTTATTTGCAATATCTTACTGTCTTCTTTATAGGGACTGAAAATTTAGTGGGCTTTTGTATTTTTTTGCCAGGCCAGTCCTTTAGATGTAAATAAAGAAATTGTGGGGGAGAGTAATTACACATCATTTAAAGTTAATGCGATTCAGCACCTTGTCTTAAAATACCACTTTTTTTTTTACTTGAGAGAAATGCAATTTAAATACAAATCAGTGTAATCAAACATTCAATAATTACACTATTTATTCCTGCAATAGCTTTTGCAGGTAACCACTAGTGCTCTTTCTCCACCATGTTCAGGAGGCTCATAAAGGCGGGGCCCTTTCCCAGTCGCGTTTGGGCCAATGGTTTGGCTGGGGCGGGCGGGTGCCCTAGCGCCGTTGGGGGAAACTGCCAACACCGGGCCCTACCGGACACTAAAAGCCCAGCTGGAGGCAAAGAAGGGTACCAATGCTAGGGGGGGAATGAAGGGAACCGGTACTAAAAGAATCCTAACGGAGGGGATTTATTGTTCCCGAACCCAAATCATTGATTTACTGGACCTTATTTTGATTTTTATAGTTTTTAAATGAATATTGATTATCCTCTCCTGGGTTTTTTTCTGTAAAATTTCTTACTTAGGGCTCAGGGGGCTCCAGTGGGGGAGTATGTGTACATAAATCATGCGTTATGAAAAATTATATTCCCAAGATATTTTTTTGTGTTGGGGAAAAAAGGGGTTTAAAAAACCCGCTGTTTCGGGAAAAAATTTTATTTTTTCCCCCGCTCATTGCATTTTGTTCTAATCCTTATGTTTTTCCCGTGATCTTCTTTAAACTCCCCGGTTTTTACCCAGGCGTGTTTGTTTTTTTCCCATTGCTTTCTTGGGACATAAAATCTTTTAAATCAAGAACCCCAAATGGGCCTTTAGTTTGCATCCTTTAAATTGGCCTTTTCTTGGGGGGGCAACAGGAGGACACTGGTTTTTTCATTATTTTGAGTCTCTTTTTCCCCTCAACATTCATACACGCACAGGGGCCACACACAACACACAACCCCACACACACAAACACACCACACATACACTTTTCTTTACCAAAACAACACATTCCAAAACCACACAACACACATACACCCCACCCACATACACCACAAAAAACCAACACGCCCCCCCCCCAAAACCCAACCCTATAGCTACCCCCCCAAAAAAGCCCCCCCCCAAACCCTTTCCCCACCACACCCCCCTCCCCCCCCCCACCACCCCATTCCCAACACACCAACACACACACACAGACATACACACACAAAATTCTCAACACGGTGGGCATTTTCAATAGTTAACCAAATTAAAAAAAATTTTGATACTTTTTAATATAAAATTTTCCAAATTGAATAGCTTTTAATAGGAACACTGTCAATTCCTTTATATATAATTCCCTCTGGGGGTTTTTCCTCAAACAAAGATTCCCCCAATTTAATTTTCCCTTTAAAACCCCTGGTGGTCATCTTTTCGCCCACTCAAATATTTGTTTCTTAAACAGGGGTGGCACGGGGCAACAGACGGGGGGGCTGAGGGATCACATTTTTTATGATGCCTAAAAAGACGGGAAACACCGGCAATGTTAGTAAAGCTGCGGGGACGTAAAATCCATTTACTGTTACTCTTTCGTTTTCATTTTACAAAACAGTTTTAAACCCGGAGCGGGGCCCCAGTTTTTAAAATAAAATTTTGTATTTAAATAGTATTTAAATACTTTTGGGTGTATTTAAAAATGTATTTTTTAAATTCTTGGTTGCATGTTTTTAAAATACAGTTTTTAAAATTTAATTTTATGAGTTTTTAAAATACATTGTTTTTAAATACTTTTAAAAAATAAAAATTTTTTTAAAACTTTTTTACATTTAAATTTTGGGCCCTTTAAACCCCGGGCCCCAACTATTTTGGAAACCCTAATGTTACAGTAAAACCAGTGTTTCCACGGGCAAGGGAAAAGCCCTGATTTCGGGGAAAATTTTTGGGGCCTGAGAAGGAAATTTCTAAAAAAACCCCAAAAATCTAAGGGAAAAACATTGCGAATTCTTTTGGAAAAAATTCAAAGGATACATTGCGTATGGTGTATCTTTTAAACCAAAGGGTTTTTTTCATAATGTCGGTTTGGAAAAAGAAAAAACCCCTTTTTGGAAAATTAGAGACCACCTTTTACGCAATGTATCCCCTTGAAAAGGGGTCCAAAGGGTTAAAAGGATCTTGGGGGTAAGGGGGTAAAGGCCCCAGACTCCCGACCTAGGAAACAAGTTTTGGGAGGCAAAGAAAGAAATAGAAAATAGATGTTGGGATTAAATTTCCCAAAGAAGTTTTAAAAAGTGAAGTGCAGAAGTTTTTTTAACTTTATCGGGGCTCAAAGTCAGACCTCACCTAGATTTACCCGGTTTTAAATTTTTGGTCTCCATATTACAGGATGGATTAGCCTTGTTAGAATCAGTAGGTACAGAAAAGGGAGGGCCCAAAATTTTTTTAAAAGGGGGATGCGAAATTTAGTTATGGGGGGTTTATTATTTTTTATCACTTTTGGGTGCTATTTATTTTTTTGGAAAAGTCCGGGGGTTAGCCCGGGGGCACGCTATAGTGGGCATTCACATTTTTTAAACTATATGAGGTATAGTGTGTAAAAAGTGGGGAATTGCTACGGGGGTTCAAAAAACCCTTTTGGGTTTAAAGGGTTTAGGGCAGGGGTGGGTTCCCTGGGGGTGTGGTGCCCTTTTAAAAGACGTTTTGTTGCGACTTGTGGCACTCCGGGCTACCTTTTTAAATTTTCCGGGGCCCATTTCATTGAAAAGGGAAATGGTTGGGGTTTTTGTCGACAACTG
Organism: Chionoecetes opilio; assembly: GCA_016584305.1. Lineage (NCBI taxonomy): Eukaryota > Metazoa > Arthropoda > Malacostraca > Decapoda > Majidae > Chionoecetes > Chionoecetes opilio. The sequence continues at coordinate 48,173 of JACEEZ010001343.1, forward strand.
GGACCTCTTTTTCGGGCATAACCACCTTTTACCGCAGGGACGGGGGGGCACTTTTCGGGAAGGGTTCAATCTTGTCTTAATCCCTGAAAGTGAGGTAGATGCACTGCAGGCTTTTTTTAAGATAGAGAACCGGGGATTAGACACTGGGGACGGAGTAAAGGAAACTTGCGACACTAGGAGGAGTTTCAGAAGGCAGGGAACTAAAGTGATTCGTAAGAAGAGAGAGAGAGGAGGGTTTAGTTAAAGATAAAGGGAAAATGGACAAAAAGAAGAGGAGTTGCTTGAAGGTGTACTAAACAAACTGTAGGAGTATTTTAAACAAGTTAGATTTCCTGAGAGGAATAAATAGTGTAGAGGATTTTGATATAATAGCATTAACAGAAACATGGTTGGATATGTCAGGAAAGGTATTTGATCCGGAAGTCGAGATAGCTGGGTATAAGTTATTTCACAAGGACAGAGTAGGCAGACGAGGTGGTGGAGTTGCGCTTTATGCAAGAGATACATTGCAGTGCTGTGTTAATAATGTTATAAAAACAGATGACAGCATAGAGTCTATATGGGTAGAGGTAACGGAGGGAACTGAGAAAATGGTTTTGGGTGTAGTGTATAGGCCTCTAAACTTATGTAAAGAGGATTCAGCTCCTATATGGGAAGAAATAAACAAGGCCTGCAGATATAATCAAATATGCGTGGTGGGAGATTTTAATCTTAGGAATATAGACTGGGATTTAATCATAGGTGACAGCGACGCAGATTAATTGTTAAATATAATCCAGGATAACTTCCTAAGTCAAGCAATCAATAAGCCTACTAGAGGAGATAATATTCTAGATCTATTGCTGACAAATAGAGACGATTTAGTTACAGATGTGGATGTCGGTGGAAAGTTAGATAATAGCGACCATTATGAGATCAGATTTAGCTTAAAATGGGAAGTTGGAAAATTAAGTCGCAATAAACATAAAATACATAATTTCAGAAAGGCCAATTATGCAGGATTAAGAAGACACCTGGAGGTTATTAATAAGAGGTGTGGGATGGAGGGGAAGACATTTTCCCAGGGTAAGGACAGGGCGATGACAGCTGGAAAGGCCAATTATGAAGGATTAGGAAGGCACCTGGAGGTAATAAGAGCGGTTAGGTATGGAAGTGAGGTCGGGGCTAAGGAGGTAATTAGAGCGGTTAGACATGGAAGTGAGGTCGAGGCTGAGGAGGTAATTAGAGCGGTTAGACATGGAAGTGAGGTCGGGGCTGAGGAGGAGTATACCTCATTTGTAAGGAATATAATTGAGGGACAGAAAATAAATATTCCTTATAGGGAAACAAGGTCCAGAAAGAGTGATCCAAAATGGATGACCACCAAGTTAAAACACAACATTGGAGTAAAAAGAAACATTTATTTAAGGTTCAAGGCAGGATTGGTAAACAAAGAACAGTATAACGTGATGGCAAAGACAGTGAAGAAATTAACTCGAGTTGCTAAGAACAATTATGAGATTAAAGTAGCAGGACAGGCGAAAAGTGACCCAAAGGGGTTCTATCAGGTATATAAAACCAAGACAAGGGAATTAGTTGGGCCGTTAAGGTCAGGACAGGGCGAGGTCTTAAATACGGATGAGGGTATGTGTAAAAGTCTTAATGATTATTTCTTAAGTGTTTTTACGGAGGAGGATACGCAGACGATACCTCACAGTGAACAGATGTTCAAAGGAAGCGATGAGGAGAAACTCAAAGATATTGTGATAACTAGGGAAATGGTGGAAGAGGGTATAGATAAAATGAACATTTTTAAATCGCCAGGACCAGATGAAGTGTATCCCAGGGTATTAAAGGAATGCAAGGAGGTTGTTAGTGGGTCGTTAGTGCACATTTTTAGGAAATCGGTTGAGATAGGCGATGTGCCATTATTGTGGAGGAAAGGAAATGTTGTTCCCATATTTAAGAAGGGAGACAGAGGACTAAAGTCAAATTATCGACCCGTAAGTCTAACGTCAGTGGTGGGTAAATTATTGGAATATATTATTGCAAAAAAACATTAGAGAGCACTTAGAAAACATAGTTTGACAAGATTCAACATCAGGATTACCAATGGTAGGTCATGTCTCACCCATTGTATGAGTTTTATAGGAACGTTTAAGAGACGGCAGTAAAGATAATAATTATGATATAATATATCTGGACGTTGTAAAGCATTGACAAAGTACCACACGAGCTACTTCTAAATGAGTTAAGTCTCATGGAGATAGAGGGAAGGTTCTTCATGGATCAGAGCTTGTCTAAGTAATAGGCAACAAGGGTGTCAGTCAGTTTTACTTTAACATATATAATATCTTGCATAACTATTTACTAGGAAATTACAACTATTATCACACAGTGTCACACGTAATTATACCTTCCATACAGGATATGTGCATGATACTTAACCTCAAAAGAAACAGGATATTTAGGAATCATTTAACATATAATATATATATATATATGTTATATTAGACCTTTCAGGAAAACAATTATTCCTATTTTTTATACCCTCCTGCAAGGTTTCAAGTTTTTTGACCTGGAAAGTCGAAAATTTACAAACCATTATAAGCCAAAATGTCAGGAACCTTTGCCTCATGAAGCAGAATTCTATCATACAGTTTTCTGAAAACGCCAGTTTCGGAGCATTTTTGATGTTGTTTTCGCCTATTTTTTTCACCAATAAAATGGGCCAAAAGCAGGTTAAAGCAAGTAATAGATGCTGACTGAAACTCAAAATGCCATAAAAACATTTATGGAAATATTACAGTGATTTTACAGACAAATTTTCAAAAAAATTAAACTAAATAATAATTATTCATCTAGTCACAAATTCACAATGGTTTAGCCTGACATCTAATGGTCTTGTTATGTTTGTTGCAGATCTGTTGAAACTGCTAACAAATCCAGAGATAACTTTCACAAGATAACTTCACGATGGCAGTAAGCAAGGAGCTCCGAGACGCAAAGTTGACATCTCAGAACCTCCACCTCAGTCCAGAGACAAGCGTCACGTTTTCGACCTTGCTACTAGATCTGCGACAGAAACCTCCTGATGGTACCCATCACCAGCATCAGTGGCTCCAGTCCCACCCAACAGACAGGCCTTCCAGTACTTCCTCCATCTCAGAGTTTGCCAGAAAATACAGGGAATCCTAAGCATCAAGACCCTCCGCCAATGAAACAGTGGAGGCTATCATCCCATTCTGGCAGATGGCTAGGATCAAGACCATGACCAAGTACAATGCCAGCGCAGCATTATGAACTTCACAAAAAGCACAGAGATCTAGCAAGGAATAAAGGTAGTAGAACAGGTGTACCATGGAGGGAAGGAGTGCCTTGTCTGGAATTAGATAGCCTGTCGACATAGGTGCTTCAGATGCCTCCAGGAAATAGAAGAGAAACCGACTGCTATCAAGGGAGGAAGAAGGACAAAGGACACAGGTTCTACCAGGGATCAGAAGACAGAGAGAAAGGCCTACATGGTTGGTCATGACAAGATATTGAGTCAACGGTCATCCCAGCAGCAAGCGAGAGGGCTGCAAGACTGCAGCAGAGAGAGGACAAGATATGAAGGTCACAAAATTTCTACAATGTCAGCTGCCACACAGCGAAGGACGGACATGCTGCTAGATGTGGTCTACCTGGGCTGACCCAAACACCGCCAGTGAAGGAATGCAGAGGGACAGGGATTAACAAACAACTCGTCCTGGAGGATGTTCACATCACAAGACACTTGTGACTATTCCATTTCCCAGGAGGGTCATGGAGTGTTGACATCTGCAGTACCGCGGATCGTTGGGATGGTTGACAATCAGTGACAGCCTTATAGTCTCTGCTACATTGAAGGTTGGTGGAGCTGACCTGGGCAGTTTTCATCTTCAACCTCAACAACGAGACGAAACAGGAGCTGACAAGGTACCACATCAGCCAGAGTACATGGCAGCATTTAGGAGGACCCCCCAAGTATGCTGCCCTCCACTGATGGCAGATGCTTGAGAGATGTCCTGGGAAGTGATCCTCGGGACCACGTCAGAGGATCTGGCTGTGCTTGTCTCAGGACCACCTGCATACTGAAGGGCAAGCTACTGGGAGTCAAAGTGATAGACAGCTACAACAGAAACGGCTCAGGCAGAGGCATCCATGGATTTTGCTGTGAGGGCAATGGGGGCGCTTACTGGGAGTGATCACTGCCCTGGTGTTTGGACCCAAACGGCCAGCAACATGGAAGTACACGGGGGAAGCTGCCAAGCTGCTGGAGCAACAGCTTGACAAGGAAAGGTGGTACTACCTGGCCTGCAGACACCACATTCTAGAGGTGCTGGTTGGTGCTGTATCGGGAGAATCTGTTTGCAAGGTCAAGAGCCCAGAGAAATCTTGGTTCAAGCACGTCAAGGACGTTGGACAGATGTTACACAGACAACCCTACAAAACTGTCCATCAGACAAAAAATGGTTGAAATAAAAAGAAGAAAGAGTGCAAGAAATACTACAAGAAATGCCTGGAGGTCGTAGAAGCCTCCTAGAGCTGACTACCCGTGAGATGGCTGAGCTTACATGATAGTCCTTGGGAGACACGCCTCCCCGCGGATCCACTGGAGTCGTCCTGGAGCATTCAATCAGGCCAGGTGTGATGGCCAGAAAACCTGATTCTATGACGATGTTCATGTTTGCTCAGCAGCTGGAGTACGATGAAGAAACTGTGTGAAGCTGGAAACGCCTCAAAACCTCTTCCTGCGACTGTTCTATACACCATGGGATGTCATTCTGAACTTGCTGCAGATGAAATCCTGCAAAAGATCTGCAGTTCATGAAGGACATGATGAAGTTCAAGAGAACAGACCAGAGCTTGCTCCGGGCAGTGCTACAAAAACTGAAAACCACAAGTGGTACCTGGGAACACAGGAGGTTGTGCCGTTCGCTTTCTTCAAAGGAGAAGACTCAGTGACAAAAGTAGACAGCAGGACCATTGCTGCAAGCCTGCACGCCACTGAGAAGCCAGATAGCTCTCAGACGAGGGAAGGGAAACCTAGTTCCCTCAGGTTACAGCCAAGACGACTCTGCTGATCTAGTTGAGTCCAGAGATTCATCTCTGCTGGTACCACCCTTAGGCATTGAGTATGGACTGGCTCCTGCAACCTGTGGCGACATGGCCAAGGAGGGATGACTACAGCAAGGCCTGTGAATATGTCAGCAATGGTAAAAGTAGTGAAATGACTTTGCTGAGCTGGGGAGTCAAGATGATGACTGATTTCTCAAAACATCATTACCAAGATTTCAGCAAAAACAGTACTTCTTAAAACTGTGATACAACCGTGAGCGATTTGCTGAGCTTCAAGAAGCCAAACTCTGAAAAAAAAAATGGACTGTGAAGTGTCTTCTGAGATAGACAATAGAGTTTTCTGCCACTTGAAATAGTTTTTAGAGTCTTTGTCACACATTTTTGATGTCAAGATTGTATATTTATGAAATTTATATGAAATTTTCAGAAAATTTTGCTTTTTTTTTTTTTTCTGGATATGATGTGTCTTTTTTTCTTGAATGATACTTGGATTGTTTTTCAGAAATAATATTAAAAATGCTTCAATTTGATACCCAATCTTGTTGTTCTTATCCCAATTGTAACAAAATCCAAGGTGAAAAAAAGTCCTGGCGAAGGCAAAATTAGCGCTTTTCTACTGTCGCGGGCTTAATATCTTGAGGGTCCAATGAGGCCAAAGGTTCCTGAATTTTAGACTCAAAATGGTTGTGATTTTCGGCTTTTCCAGGTCAAAAAAGCATGGGGAAACGTTGCAGGGGGGTTATAAAAATGGAAAAAAAATTCCTGAAAACAGGTTAATGTTATTATATCAATATATATATAATTATACATATATCTTTACCTGCTATGTTCCTCCGTGAGAACCAGTGATAGCTTGCACTCTCTAGCTCGAGCTAAGTATGTCACAGGACAAATGCCTATCTTATCAGCAATAAACATCGGTTTCAACGACCCTTATAAACGGAGGCGAGGAAGCGATCAGATGGAAGGGGAGAAGAGGCCAGAAAGCCTCGGGGGACACACTCGCTACTACAGCATCCCACGAGCTTCCATGCTCTCCCTGGCTGGTTCAAGACATCATTGTATCTGGTTTGAAATACTTCTTGGTCATTATTGGACTTTAAATAAATGTGTACAAAGCTGGATGTAAATAACTTAGCCCAAATAAGTCTACAAGATACCGACTTATAAAATGCGTGGCATAAGCGGTGTTAAGATACCCCACGCTGTCTACAAGCAAACACTACCAAGCCTCTACAAGAAGATTCCAAACTCAGGCCATTCGACAGCTTCCACGTCTACCAATATTAATACGTCGATCTTCATCAGCGCAAGTATAACCAAACCAGCCAGTGACAACCATCTACTACAAGCAACTCTATACTGCTACGAGCAACTCTTTACTACAAAGCAACTACTACAATCAACTTCTACAAGCAGCAACTAACTACAATATTGCACAAGCCACGAGCAACACAAAGCCCGCCAGCGAGTCCAAATATTATCAGCAACAACTTACAAGCAACTACTTTTTATACAAGCCGCAACACAATCCACAAATAATTACTACAAGCAGCAAATACAATATCTACAAGTCTTCAAGCAAGACACATCATCATCTACAAGGAAGAGCGAGGCAGACGCAATACTATCAACTCATCACATCCGCGATCAAGAGGGCAACAGCGCTCCACACCCACTAGCGCCGCCCACACCCCAAAAAGCTGACGCGACGCTACCACGGCGCCGTACCACACCATGCAACGACATCTCAGCTCTAACCAGCTCATACGTATAATCCGCTACACCGGATACGCAACACTGATCTTTTCATCATGGGCCACCGCAAAACAACAAAAACCTGCCCCTCCAAAACTTAATACCATCAAGCAACAAAGCACACGCAACACCCTTCCCCCCCCAGAACAGAGGACGCATTCACCACCACCCTCATACCCTCCAGCAAACGGCAACACCACCCGCCCGAGGTGGGGAAAATAGGTTTATGAAAAATAATGGATAACATATTGTTCAACATCAAAGAAAATTACATGGCCGAGTAAAATTATAATATATAGGGTTCAGTCTAGTTTAGGGTAAATCACAATGTGCAAATATCACTTTTATAAATGAAAGGGTAAGGTGTCGCAGTGTACGTGTACCGTAGACGTGCTAGCAAGCTCAACTTGTAGGAAAGTAGCTGTGAAAATACAGGGGAAAATTGAAAACACTTAAAATTGCAAAGTAAGGAAAGTTGAGAAACTTAATCGGCAAGTAATCGTTAAAACCCTGAATGTGTCAAGTAATGACGAAGGCTCGTATGACTTTAGAGATCGCTGCTGTGTTTGCATAGTGTGTGGGCAAATTCAAGTTTCCCTAAATCATACAAAAATGATAGTAAATAAATCCTATTGTAAAAATTTTTTACATCAGCGAGTGTAAAATTGCTGGCAGAAAAATTAAAAAGGTTTCACATTTGAATCAATTTCAAAAACATGGGATGTTAAAGGTAGAGTGATGAACACTCTTGTATTAAACTTGTAGGAATATGTGCTAAAGAACTGTTTACCCATTAAAGTATGGTTATGCCTGGGGAAAAGAAACTTCTCGAGGGGAAAAAAAAATTTTTGATTTGGTGTTCTCCACGGGAGTGTTTAAGTAACTGTACACCAAAAATTAAGTTTCCAGGAGTGGAATAAAAAAAGCCTCCGTTGGGGGTAAATTTTTAAAAAGGGAAATTGCACAGGTAAAATGGTAAAGCATTTCGAGCTGAAAAAAGATAAGGTGGGCAATTTGGTATGACTTGGAATAATACATTAATCCTTTAGAGAAAAAATTTTAGATGCAAAGCTAAAAATTTTTAAATTGAAAAAAAAAAAATGGCTAGTTTTGATTTATTTACCATGAAAGGAGAAAAAGTGTCGAACATGCGGGAGTTCTCAGAGAATAGCAAAGATTTTTGAAGGAAAAGTTAATTTAAACGAGAACCAGTACAATTCTGATGGGGTTTAAAAATTTCAAATATGTTGATAGTGCCATGTGGAGAAAAGGAAAGTTTTTATCAATCCCTTACTGGGAGGAGGAAGCAATTTCCAGCTGTGAGTATAAATTTAAAATTCTTCTGGGAAAAAAGTTAAGGAGAAAATTTTTATCTGTGATCAAACAAGTTTTTCTGGGGCTGTATTAAACAAGAATATCTTCGTAAATTTCTCTGCGAGTTTGAATTTGTTTTAATTAATGATAAATGGTTAGTTATTTTTACATCGGTAATACATGTGAGCATCATTTTGAAAAAGTTCTAGAGGAATGCTTTCATGCATACGTACCTAGATTAGTATGTTGTAAGTACACAATCCTATCATTTAAATAGTGATTTTTGGTACAACAGGGAAGGGGGTAAAGGGAATCCATTCCCGTAGTGAAGTAATTCACGTATGCATTTTAAAACATGGGGGAGATTTTGCAATCGGTTTGTATTTCCTCAAGTAAATAATTATTTCTACAAAAAGTGGTAATAATTTCCTCAATTGAGGAAGAAAGAATGTCTGCAAACACTGGGGCAACTTTAAAAAATTACATAATATTTCTAATGTGAAAAGATTACATAGGTTTAAGTTCCATCCATAGAGTTTTTATCGTGCAAAAGTTCAAAGGGAAAAAATGGGGAAAATTATCATTTCTTAGTAGTTGGGCAAAACAATATTACAAACCAAAAAAAATTCTAAAACCCATGTTAAGTATTTTCAAATTTAATATAACATTGGCTTTGTGTGTTGTGTAGACCCTTTTCCTAAAAAGAGAGCAACAAACATTAAAATTTTGAATACATTAAAATTTTGAAATAAACGGGGAAAATGATATAAAAAGTAATGATATAAAGGTAGGAATGGAAATGCACTACTTCGGGCTCTGCGGTCACACTACTGCGTTGTGACCGAAAATTTTGCGGTAAAATTTGTAGCGTGTGTGTGTCCTCTTAACTAAGGTGTGTCCTGTGTTTTAGTATTTTTGGGGAGGCAATTCTTCACCCGTATCTAAACCTCTAGCTACTCGTTTAACCTGGGGCATATGGGCGTCTTTTTCATGGTATTTATAATATGCTGGATAGTTATTTTGTGTCCATGCTCAAGGTAATACCCTGTAAGGGCCTTCAAAAGTAAATCTAACTTACGGTAAATTTTTGTACCTAAAATATACTACATCCCTATAGCAATTGGCTTTTCTGCTGTGTATGGGCGTGGTATTTAATATTCCTTTGGGCAAATCATGCGTCTGTGAACGCTTTATATTTTCTGAAAAACACCACTCTAAAATGTTTTCGTATCATCAAAAATTTTATATTTGGGTGTGTTCTGCTCTAGAAGAGTGTAAGGGGTCTTTTGTCTGCCCAAAAAAGTGAAATGTGGTGTTTCCCCTGTAGACTTGTGTAGGGAAAAAGTTAGTGTGGCAGATACTTTGGGGGGTCCCCTCATCCCAAGTGAACTGTATGGGGTTTAGCTAAGACTTCAAAAATTGAATAAAACTTCCTATTTTGTCTTTCTACCATGCCGTTGCTGCTAGGTTAAACTATTATGTTACATTTTTTTATGTTGAAGAGTTTGCAAATTTCATTAGAAATTTTATTGTTAAAATCGGGACCATTGCCGGGGACAAATTTTATGGTGAATTTTAATTAAAAAAAACTTCATAGTAAGTGCTTTTGAACTGTTAAGCCGTTTTGTTCTTTTAGTGGGCCAAAACGAAACCAAGAAAAAAGTCAATGGCTACTAACAAGTATGAGAACCAATTCTGTTATGGGAGTTTTAGCAAGTCTTTGGCTAATTTTTCTCCCAAGGTCCTTTGGGGTAGGATAAGGGAGCATAGGGGGAGGTTTACCAAATGAACCCCCTTTTTTTCCGCATGATGACAAAGGGGTTAAATTAAAGGCTCAATCTGAATGGGGACTGGGCAAGTGGATTCCACAAGGGGCTGTTTGGGGGCCATTACTATTTTTTGATTTACATACATCAACGACTTGGATAGTGGGGTTAGCAGTGCTATCAGCAAATTTGCTGATGATTTCAAGGTAGGTAGGATTATTGGATCACAGTCTGATGTAAACATATTGCAGGAGACTTGATAAACTTAAAGATTGGGCAGTCAGATGGCAGATGGAATTTAATATTGATAAGTGCAGGGTTATAAATGTTTTGGGAGAAAAAACCCTGGTAATAGATACACCATAAGCAATGTATCGCTGAAAAGATCAGAAGGTGAAAAAGATCTTGGAGTGAAGGTGAGCCCATCTCCGACCTAGGAAACAATGTATTGAGGCCAGAAATAGAGCTAAAAGAGTAAGGATTCATTACCAGAAGTGTTAAAGTAGAAGTGCGGAAGTTATTCTAAAGCTTTATCTGGCTCTAGTCAGCCTCACCTAGACTATGCGGTTTCAGTTTTGGTCTCCCCTTTTACAGGGTAGATATTTGCCTTGTTAGAAACGTGCAGAGAAGGATGACCAAAATGATACAAGGGATGCGTAACTTTAGTTATGAGAAGAGATTGAAGTTATTAAAATTACACTCACTCGAGAGACGCAGAGTAAGGGGCGATCTGATAGAAGTTTTTAAGTGGATAAAGGGATTTAATAAAGGAGAGGTAGGAAAAGTTCTTACGGTTTTTAAACCAGGATAGAAGAAGAAGTAACGGATTAAAGCTGGAAAAGCGTAGATTTAAAAAAGGAAATGGGGAAAAAACTGGTTCACAAATAGGGTGGTGAATGAATGGAATAGTCTCAGTAGACAGGTAGTTAGTGGCTGAGCTATGATGTTTGTTTGTTTGAAGAAATTTCGTCAGTTATTGACGCAGCTGAAATGGATCTCCACTATAACCAGACAGCTCTCTCACAAACTACCCCTAGAGAGCTGTCTGCTACCTACCGTAGATAACAGTAAAGTCGCCAGGGCAACTTTTTTTTCTGTTTTACAGACGGTGTGGTGGCGTTAATACTTACATTTCTACATCCTGATTTCAGGAAAGTTAGAAGGGGCTATCTGGAGAGTCTGTGTCATTTTGTGTCTTCATCTGTGTCATATTATGGCTATAAATGAACAAATTACAAAAATATCTACAAAGTGGCTACCAACAGTCATCGCCATCTAGTGTTTATTTTTCTAGTGTCGTACCGGTGTCGTCGTCGCCCGAAAAAAAACGCGTAGTGAAATTTGAAACCGTCTATACTTGCAGCTACAAAGCATAAAACAACGCTGAACAGAGTAGATTATACAGTCATGATATAAACTACTGTGTATTATCTTCAGTCTATAATAATATTAGCGAAAGTGTGTGTGGTGTGTATGTCTGTGTGTTGTGTTGGGGTGTGGTGTGTGGTATAGGTTCCGCCCCCGTGGCGGAATCCCTCATATGGCACATTTTTTTGGGGCCAGGTTGACCGGGGAAGGTTTTAAAACCCACTTATGAGATGATCCGATCACTTTTTTTTTTTTTTTTTTAATTTTTTTTTAGCAGCCTATTAGCGAGAATTGGGGAAAAAAAAGTGGGTTGCGAGAATTGAGGAACCTTGATGTAGGGTGATGGGTAATGGGTGAGTGAATGGGTGAGGTGATGGGTAATGGGTGTGGGGTGATGGGCGAGTGAATGGTTGGGGGTGATGGGGTGATGGGTGAGGGAATAGATGGGGGTGATGGGTGAGTGAATGGGTGTGTGGTGAGGGAAATGGGTTTAGTGAATGGGTGGAAGGGATGGGTAATGGGTGAGCGAATGGTGGGGGTGATGGGTAATGGGTGAGTGAATGGGTTGGGGGTGATGTGAAGGGGTTGGCGTTAATACATACATTTCTACATCCATGATTTCAGGAAAGTTAGAAGGGGCTATCTGGAGATCTGTGTTTGGTGGGTCGAAGGCCCACCAAACACAGGTGGTGAGCCGACCACCAATAGCCCTCCGCAGGAGCTAGCCAAAAATCCGCCCGGAGGGCGGCTTTGCGGCTAGGGGGCACATAAAAATCAGTAGTAATGCTATAATTCGAAATATATGGCGCCTGGCGACATGACTGCAGGTGGGGACTTGACTGTTATCTACGGTTTGTGCTTATAGTGTTGGCCGAAGCCAGCACCCCAGGAGGCGGGTTACAACCCCCGGCTAACACCCTGTAAACCATTCACTACTGGGTGGACAGGGGCTTTGGGTTTTAAAGAAACAGCCCAACTGTTTCCGCTCCGCCCTGGGATCGAATCGGGGCTTCTCGGTTGTGAACCGAGCGTGCTAACCCTTACACCACGGAGTATCCGATGGAATTATTCATTTGGGAGCTTTAAAGAGGGCCTGGGTAGGTTCATGGGTGGGGATGAAAGGTGGATGTAGTAGTGTTAGGTGACAGGAAATACCACGTGTAGGCCTCGCGGCCTCTTGTAGCTTCTTATTTTCTTATGTTCTTAAGTAATGTTGTTCCTAAGCATACCATACAAAATAGTATAGTTTACGTTAAAATATTGACGGTTTCTCTAAAAAATTTAAGTTTTCTTTTATTAAAATTTTAATGGTATGGGAAAGCGAGAAATGGGTTAAAACTTTTGACTCAAAGATTGACGAAGTGTTTACTTTGAGTGGGGGGGGTATAGGGGGGGCAGCTTAGGTAGTGGATGGGGACATGCCCATAAAAAGCACAAAAATTTATCACGCAATCTTCAGGGTCCACGCTATGATTCTATAACCGGCGCCAAGCGGTAGGACCACTCTTATTTGAAATTTTTCATTATATGTGAATTTTTTTTTGAAAATTTTGGGTTTTTTTTGTTTTTTAGTTTTTGGGAAAAATGTTTTTTTATTGCCCGAAATGAAAAATATCGTCTTTTCCGATCATTTTGGTGTAATTGTTTTTAAATCGAACATCTAGAAGTATTTTAAAAAAATATTTGAAATTAGGTGTCTCGGGTGCATTTCCTCAGCATCTAAGCTCAATTCTAGAACCGGCGCCAAACGATCCGAACAGCAAGATGCATGCACAATGGACATTTAGATTTTTTTATTTATTAGATGCACATTAGATGTCCCGATCCACATCCGCGACATGGAGAGCCTCCCTCCAACAATCGAAGAGGAGTTTATTATCAGAGGCAACTGGGTTGTTCAGAAGACAGCCAGAAGGTTCTCCAGCATTCCGATCGACCAAGCCCATGAACAGAATAATGAGCTTGTGAAGGGCCCTGGAGGAGCAGTCGGCCTGACTGAAAACCCAACAGCCTTCAAGAAGTGGATGATCGCCGGACCTGAGCAGGCACGCATTCTCACTGGTTTGAGCGGGAGTACACTGCCATCTCAGAAGAAGAACGCCAGCACCACGAAGAAGGTCTGTCTGCGCAGAAGACATTTCACGAGCAAACACTGGGCATTATTCAAGTTATCAACGAGATGAGCAACCCGTTCCTAGAGGAAGGAAGCGAGCTGATTGCACTCGACACGCGGCGTGTGATTGGAGAATCTGTGGCCAACACTGTGCAAACCATAGAAGAAGTGGGACAGGCTCAGTACGACAGCTACAACGAGGCTATCATCACTGAACGAAGGCAGTCCATCCATGAGCCTGTGAAGAGGAACTCATTGCCTCTCTTCAGATCATCATCCAAGGGGAAGAGGAAGCAGTCAGATGGTGTTTCCCTGTTGAAAGAGATGTGTCCCTCTTCTCTCGTCTGTACATAGTTGCTCAGAACAGGGATACAGATATGGGAACCTTCTTCCAACATGAAAATCATCCGCATCCCCCTTCTCTATCTGAAAGAGGAACACTGCGCCAAGGAAAGAAGTCAGACCTCATTGGTATCCTTGTGGAAGAAACACAAAACTCTCAGAAGGAACCCCCGCCGTTTCTGGATGCAAGAATACTCGACGGTGCTGCTGTGGTGTATCTGCTTCCTCTTACTAATGTTACCACATTCAATGACTACGCTAATGAGGTCTTCATCCCCCACATCCTGAAGCTTCTTGAATCCTGCAGAAGAGTCGATGTGGTCTGGGACAGCTACATTGCCAGCAGTATCAAGGAGTCAACTAGAGAGAAAAGGGGGAAAGGTGTACGAAGAAAGGTCGGTGGTCCAACGAAGGTGCCCAGCAACTGGCCCGACTTCCTCCGGGATCCCACAACAAGGAGGAGCTTTTCCAGTTCCTTTCAGACAAAGTCGGCTCCAGTGACTGGCCAGACGGAAAGGGGGTCTTCATAACATCAGGCACAAATGTAATCAGCAGAGGTTCAGACCACTCCATGCCACGATGTGACCACGAAGAGGCCGATACAAGGATTGTTGTTCACCTGAAAGATGCGCTGGACAAGGGATGCACCAACTGTTTGGTACGCACTGTCGACACAGACGTCGTTGCCATACTGATAGGAAGTACCATTCCCTGACCAGCCAGCATCAGATGGCAGCCATCTGGGTAGCATTTGGAACTGGAAAGAACTTCATGTACCTGGATATCAATGCCATATGCCATGCTCTGGGAAAAGATAGGTCAACGGCATTGCCTATGTTCCACAGTTTCACGGGCTGCGACACAACTTCCGCTTTCTTCGGCAAAGGGAAGAAATCAGCATGGGAGGCTTGGAATGCCTACGTGGAGGTGACGGAGGCCTTCAACAACTTCATGAATCACCCTTACATGACTGTGACAGTGAACTGCAAGCAATTCCAGTTGCTCGAGCGCTTCACCGTGATCATCTACAATAAGACGAGCAACTTGGACTCTGTGAACGAGGCACGTAGGGAACTCTTCTCACAGAAGAACAGGCCAATGGAAAAGATTCCCCCAACGCAAGAAGCCCTTCTGCAGCACACACTGCGCGCAGTCTACCAAGCTGGAATCTGGGCAACCAGTGATCAATGTGAGCAGAAGCCTCCAACCCCAGAGGGCTTTGGATGGACTCTAGAGAGTGCAACGAAGACCTGGCGTCCTGTGTGGTCCAACCTGCCTGTAGCATCTCAGGCCTGCAGCGAACTGGTCAAGTGTGGCTGCAAAAGCGCCACGTGCGGAGGACGATGCTCATGCAAGAAGGCGCAGTGGAAGTGCACCGAACTATGCAGCTGCCAATGTGAATAGCTTAGCCGAGAAGTAATTTTGCACCATGTTGGGTGAATATACGCACGGTCTGAAAGAGTATCCATTTTTCTTGATTTTCGTATGTGTTAAGGGCAGGCTCCGAATTAATTAGACTACGCGATTCACTATGTTAACCGCTACTCGACCACGCGATTACGAAATAAAAATGATAACGAAAATTGTGTTTTTGAATACCCGGGTGACCTACGTTAATTAGAACGTTTAAAAAAAATTGAGGAAATGCACCCGAGACACCTAATTTTCAAATATTGTTTTAAAATACTTCTAGATGTTCGATTTTAAAAACAATTACACCAAAATGATCGGAAAAGACTATATTTCTCATTTCTGCAATAAAAAACATTTTTTCCCAAAAACTAAAAAAAAAAAATTCCCAAAATTTTAATTTTTTTTTTTCACAAATAATGAAAAATTTCAAATAAGAGTGGTCCTACCGCTTGGCGCCGGTTATAGAATCATAGCGGGGACCCTGAAGATTGCCTGATAAAATTTTGGTGCTTTTATCCGGCATGTCCCCATCCATTTGAAATTCGGTGCTAAGCTGCCCTACTAGTAAAGTAATATATAAATGTCGAGTAATGGACCCGTTTACTCACACCTAAAACACGGAATTTTGTGAAGCTTTGGATGTAATATAAGCTACTTATCACTGTACTCATATTCATTTTGCTTAAAAATGCACCATGAATGAGATATATGCAGTTTTTTGGGCCAAAATATGACGTGGCCGCGGAACGCGCTGTGATTGGTTGTGACGTAGTCAGCGCAGAAACATCCCTTCCGCTTCCTTCTCTACCCCGCTTCCTCGCCTATATAGCTGGACAAAGAAAACACACTGTTTGTTATGTGCCAATCTGCTAAAACACCACGATTAAAACACCAAAGAGTGTTCATATCTGTGTCCAAGACAAGAAAAAAGTAAACAGTGGTGGATGTCTACTATAGGCGGGGATTCCCCTGAGGGAACACACATGTTACTCGTGTGTGTGTGTTGTGTGTGGTGACACTGCGTGTGTGTAGTATACATAGTACTACGTACGGATTGGTGTTTGGGTGTTTGTCTGTGTATGCAGTGATGAAAGTAACAAACGCCTACACACACACATGCACACCCACATACACAACACACGCAGCGTTGTGTTATTGTGACTGCTGTGGGCACGGGAAGCATCCAAAGAACATAATAACATAAGAAAATAAGGAAGCTACAAGAGGCCGTGAGACCTACACGAGGTAGTTCCTGTAGTGATTGTGAATTTTCCCCCTTTATCTAGGGCCCTAGGCGATTAATTATGTACTCTTGACGAACTCATAGAAAAACAGGTATAGAGTGAGAGCGCCTTCCACCCACCCACACACACACACACACATCTGATCAAGAGCACACTGCGCCTTCCACACACACACATATGTTAATATATGTGTGTGTGTGTGTATATTTCCCTAATTGTATTTACCAAGTTGTAACATACAGGAAAGAGCTATGCTCGTATTGTCCCGTCTCCTAATCTACTATTATCCAGCTTGCCTTTGAAGTCCTAAAAAACTTCTTGCATTGTACGTGTGTGTGTGGGGTGCGTGGAAGGCGCAGTGTGCTCTTGAAGGATGTGTATGTGTGTTTTGGGTGGAAGGCGCTCTCTTCTCCCTTTGTTCTTCTTGAATTCGTCAAATGATGTGTATGTATGTGTTTTTGGTGGAAGGCGCTCTCATTCTACTGTTCTTCTATGAATTCGTCTATGATGTGTATGTATGTGTGTTGGTGTAAGGCGCTCTCATCTATCTGTTCTTCTATGAATTCGTCTATGATGTGTATTTTTGTGTACGTTTTTGGGTGGAAGGCGCTCTCATTCTACTTGTTCTTTTAGAATTCGCCCTATGATGTGTGTTTTTGTGTGCAGGTGGAAGGCGCTCTCATTCTACCTGTTCTTCTATGAGTTCGTCTATCTGTCTAGCTGTAGGCTCCCATGTCTTTTGTAGGTTCATTTGAACTCTTTGTAAGGAGTTGCGATGCCTAAAGTCATCACTTGCCTGTTGTCATGGGTCACTTGCCCCTGTCTAATCACTTCTTCCTTATAAACAAACAACTGATATATTCACAAACACAGTGAAACCTACCACAAAACTTGAAGGAGGATTATTGGCCAACTTGCGGTAGTAGGGGTAAAGCAAGTTTTAAAGTTACTGTGGAGCGGCCCCCTGCGGCCGCTTGACAACTCTGCGTTTTTTGACGTCCAACATGGCGCCGGTCGTTTTGGGGCGCACAAATTTTCCTCCACTTAAAATGGCTGTATCATCAAAATACTGCTCACATCGAAAATTCAGCATCACTGCCCTACTATATGAGTCTTGAAGATTTCTAATCTATCGTTACCTCAAGTAGAGTAAATGGGTCCATTAAATGCTCGTCATTTTCCTTCACTCCTCAGTTCTGAATCACTATATATATATGTATATATATATATATATATATATATATATATATATATATAATATATATATATAATTATTATATATATATATATATATATATATATATATATATATATATATATTATATATATATATATATATAAATATATATATATATATATATATAAATATATATATATATATGTATATATATATATATATATATATATATATATATATATATATATATATATATATATATATATATATATATATATATATATATATATATATATATATATATATATATATTATATATATATAGTATATATAAAATATATATATATATATATATATATAAAATATATATATATATTTTTTCGACAATACTTTGTACCGGCGATAGCTGGTGACGTCAGCAGGCCAGTCGAGGAGGGAGGCAGGTAGCCATATTAGTTGTCTCTGTCCACGTCTCCAACTGGTAACACGTGTGGGGAGGTGTGGTTATCAACCCTGTTCAAGGTATGTGCGGGGAAATGTATTGGTGGGGATGTAGAGGAGATTGATTATTTATCTGTTATAGCATGAAAGCTCATGGCCATATGTTATTTATAGGGTTTTAGGGAGCGGAGTGAAGCTGGCGGGGTGAGCTGTGGGAGCAGCTGTGAGCTGTGGGAGCTGAGTGGATGACCCTGGATACACCTGGATACAGCTAAGGCCTTGATTCATAGCTGGAGTGTGTGGGTATTGATACTTTACTCAGAGAATCAGTGTGACGGGAAAGTTACACCGAGGGTCAGTGTGACGGGAAAGTTACACAGAGAATCAGTGTGACGGGAAAGTTACACCGAGGGTCAGTGTGACGGGAAAGTTACTCAGTGATTTAGGGTGAAGGAGTTATAGGGTTACGCTTTGAGCACGAGCTGAAAGTCGCGTCGTGTCTTTGTTCATAGTATTAAGTATGCATTTGTGTTGCAAGACTTTAGGTTAAGAAGGAGGGAAGTAATTACTGGTGAATCAGTAAGTGTTAGTATACTGATATTCTGATAACGAGTTGTTTATTCAGACCCATTAGTACTCACATATTTTCTTAATCATATTTTTTTTTCCCCCACTTTTGTGGGTGGTGGCAGCGTAATAGCCAGGATAGTGGAGCCCTTCGAGTTAACGTCTCTTCGGGCCAAGCAGGAACTTGTCCATGGTTTGCTGCCTCACTCGCTTCTTTACGGAGGCCCTGAAGAACTCGAAGGCCTTCTCAAGAATGTTTATGCCGTCAAACACGATATTCTTATCAGGGTGGTAGGTCACGAGGCACTCCTGGAGGGATATTTACCATTTCTTGCGAACGTTCACAACAGGCTTGCGAATTCGCAATCCCTGTGAATGTTCATATTTCTTAGGACATATCTACTAAGCTTGAGAACGGCTGTGAACGTTCGCAAAGTGTTCGCAATTTGAGAGTGCTCCTGACCAGTCGCAAGGCCTTGCGAACACTAAATAACTCTACAAAACCGAGCCCAAACCTATCCTATACCTAACCAAACTATACCTAAACATAACTCCGTAGTGTAGTGGTTAGCACGCTCGGTTCACAACCGAGAAGTCCCGGGTTCGATCCCCGGGCGGAGCGAAGATAGATGGTGGTCTTTCCTAAAACCCGAGCCCCTGTCCACCCAGCAGTGAATGGGTACCGGTGTTAGCCGGGGGTTTGTGACCCCTCCCGGGTGGTGGTTTCGGCCAACACTAAGCTGCAGCGGTAGATCACTATGGCTCTGAGGAATTATCCTCTAAACCAGTGGTTTCTCAACCTGGGGCCATGCCCCCAGGGGCCTGCAGAATTAGGGGCCATGGTGGGTTGTTGCAATTATACATTTCTAAATAATGTTAGAATCTGAATTAAAAAAAAAACTTGCATCACTGTCCTGGCAAAGGAAAATTTTCTTGTTTTAATATTAATTGATTAATCATTAAGTTGACAATAAAATTTTGTTACATAATATTGTTACGAATGTGTGTGTACGTGTGTATGTATGTATGTATGTGTGCGAATTGTAATTGTTTGTGCAGTGTAGGTGTGATAGAAAACGCGGAGGAGAACGAACGCGTATGAGACGGGTGAGAGACACGGGCGGTGAGTGAGGTGAGTCACCGGGAGACAGAGGGAGAGAGGCGATCGAATGATCTCAGTGTGGCCTGGGATATCATCACGCAAACATGTGGGTATAATTGATTCTAAACCATATACTGTGTTACTTTATTTTGTTCGACAATTATAAATGCGGTCCTGTTTTTCGTGTGTGAAATATTTCTTATTTTTTGGTATCATTGTTTTTCATGCTCATTCCCTACTTAGGTATTCCTGCTTTTTTTTTTTTAGTGCTAATATTGATGTGACTCGCTATTCTTATTATTATTTCAATTGGGGCAGTGCTTGTCAAAGGAGGCGTGTTCTTGCGTAGAAAGTACATTTCAGCTTGCTAGCTTGAGTGTGAATGTTTATCATCTTTACTCTCTCTGTGTGTATGTTTGTGTATGACTGTGTGTGTGCTTAATTTTGTGAGTCCATGGATGTGTTTATGTATGTGGATATTTTGTGTGTTGTCATTTTATCACTTGTCCTATTCATCTGTCCTTCATTATCATTCTTTGTCTTATCACTTAATGTTTGTTCTGATGTTCTGTCTTCTTTATTTTCCGTAGATTTGCGATGGCTACTAGTGTTAGTAAGAAGCGGAAGTACAGTGAAGAGTACATTAACTACGGATTTACATCAATCCTCGCTGATGGCATCGAGAAACCTCAGTGTGTACTGTGCTTCAAAGTGCTGGGGAACGATTCTATGAGGCCTAGTAAGTTGAAGCATCATTTGCTGACCATCCATCCACAGTATGCTGAGAAAGACCCCGATTTCTTCAGGCGCCACGAAAGTAGTTTGGGAAAACAGAAACTGGATGCGACTGGTGCTTTCCACAACAGACCTCAAGTGTAGTTGAGGCATCATACGAGGTTGCCCTCGAAATAGCGAAGCAAAAGAAGCCCCACACAATTGGTGAAACCTTATCAAGCCATGTACTTTAAAGATGGTCAAGCGTGTTCTTGGAGATGCAAGTGAACGTAAAATTCAACAAATTCCTTGTCAAACGACACAGTGAAGCGGAGAATTAATGAAATGTCAGATGACATAAAGGAAAAAGTGATACAGGAGATCAAATCGTCTCCAACTGGTATGTTTGCAATACAGCTGGATGAGTCAACGGATGTGAGTTCTTGTGCACAGCTACTCGTGTTTGTTAGTATGTTTTCTTGTGCGATATCAAGGAAGAATATCTGTTATGTACACAGCTTGAGACCACCACAACAGCTAAAGATGTGATGGAAAAGCTATCTTCTTTCTTCAAAGCTAACAGGATCCCCTAGGAAAATTGTTGTGGAGTCTGTACAGACGGGGCTCCAGCGATGCTGGATCAAAATCAGTGTTCCAGAAGCGTGTCAAGGAAGTAGCTCCGAATGCCAAGGGGGTTCATTGTATGATCCATCGTTTTGCACTGGCGTCGAAAACCCTCCCTGATGAACTTTGCAAGATCCTGGAGGTAGTGGTCAAATGCGTCAACTTTGTAAAAGCTGGAGCTCTGAACTCTCACCTTTTCCAGAACCTTTGTAGAGACATGGATTCGGAGCATGAAGCTCTCCTCTTTTACTCCAAAGTGCGCTGGCTTTCTAAGGGCAATGTGTAATGCCCGTTATTCGGAAGAGATAGGTGGGAATTCCTATCATACAATTCCCGGGTTATGTCCGTAAGCAATTCAATCTTTTCGTTTCTCGTGAAATTTTATCTTCTTTCTTTCCATCTATCACTTCTATCTTCCTTCCTTCCCTCATTCCCTCCCCCCATACACTCCGAGTACGAGTCAAAATTCGTGGGACACTTATTTCGCGATCATTGATAACTAGTAGATTCACAACTTTTCATCCTCTCCTCACCCTCCTATCAGATCAAGGAACACTCTTAGATTCTTAATGTCATTCAAAATAGTCACCATAGTGTAAGATCAAGTTCATACATGAGGAGGTTAGTCGTGGTCTTCGCTAAATTGAGAGTCGACCAAATTTCTATCACATCTCATCATACCTCGTCGCTCTAAAACACGTGTTCGAAGGCTTCCCACGACGGGAGGACATCTTTCCCTGGGTATTAGTGTAAAAATATTAAATTCTTCTATATCAAAGTTAAAGAACTGTATTATAGGCAGCCATTTCATAAGTATCCTTGTTCATTAGTTAATTAGTCATTCATGGTCTGATAATCCCTTCAGGAGAGGCCAGGTTCAATAGAATCCGAACATTCCCCTTTTTCCCGCCACTAAGCCAAATCTCGCCCTAGTCACCCCGAGGGACGCCAGTCTCTCCTCCATCCCTCTCCAGGTAAGACCTCGGTACTCGCTCCTTTTCCCCCCCCCCCTTCCTTGTTATATTATATCTATCTATTTTCTATATAAAAAATAGGTAAGAGTTGGTTAGCTTTTCTTTAACGCATAGGAGGCCGGCCTGTCCTTATAAGTGTTTTAACGCGAGTCTCTCCTCCATCCCTCTCCAGAAACCAGGCCACATGGTACAGTGAATCCCACACCAACTCATTACTCTAAACATTTTCTCTCCTATATATATATTCCCATGTATACCTATAGTGCTTAGTTGATACGGAATAGGTGGTAGTTCTAAGAATGTTTCAGTGAGGGAGGTTATGCTCTGTAGAGCTTGCCCGTTCCAAATTAGAGTTTGTATATGTGTCTAAGTCTCAAACAGAGAAATAATGTTTTTCATGGTGAATAAATAGGATGATGTTTCAAATATAGTGCGTGTGTCATTTAGTAAAAAACCTCAGGTGATTATTCTGGGGTTAGGACAGTAATTCCCCACACTTCCAAAAGAGTCAGCCCTTACTCGGAGTAATTCTAAGTATCAACCACGACTCCCAAGATAAATCTAATGTATATCTATTCAAACGTCCCCAGGAAGTAAAACCATAGAACTACTTGCCTGAGCTGGTGGCACCCTTTCCCCTCACTCCTTAACCCCTACCCCTACCCCTTTCCCTTTAAAGTTCATTCCCATTTCAGTACTCTCCGCAGCGAGAAGTGTTCGTACTATAAATAACTAGTGAAGTTATAAGACAAGTTTCAAATTCTCAATTCAGTGGTAATCAATGTAAAATCCTAACCAATTAATTTCATTCAATAACAAAGGGCAAGCAACAACCCACGAAAACCCTGGCACCACAAATGTTGTGAATCGAGTGTTTGAACTTCGGGGGGAGCTTAAATTGTTCCTGGAAATGAAAGGGGAAAGATGATCTGTTGAGTCACTTCAATGAGATTTGTGGGAGCCACGTCTTCATATTAGCAGAAAAATTTGAGCAGCTAAATAGGTTGAATCTAAAGTTACAGGCAAGGAAAAAAAATGTGTTTCACCTGATGGTTTGTCTTCGTGGATTTCTTGCCAAGCTCCAGAATTGGCAAAGGAAAGTCGGTGCCGGAATTTTGCCATGTTTGAAAACCTTTCAGCTGTCCTTGACGAGAATGAAGAAGATAGTCGCTTGACCCCATTACTTAAAAGGGAAACCCATCAGCATCGGGAGATCCTTGGAAAGTGAACTTAATAGGTACTTCCCAAAATTCGAGGAGGAAGAAGGAATTTGGGTAATGAATCCATTCTCTGGCACTCTTGATATTACAAACCATTCCCAGTGATGTTCAGGGCGAGTTCCTTGATCTCAAAATGATTCTGCTGCCAAATATCTCTATGAAAAAAAATCTCTGAATGATTCAATGCATCAGAATGGTTCAATGCATCAGTCATATCCAAAAGTCAGTGAGATTGCACTTCGACTACTCTTGCCTTTTTCAACTACCTATTTATGTGAGTCTGGTTTCTCCACCCTTCTACAAATCAAGAATAAGAGCCGGAACCGATTGGATGTGGACCCCGACATGAGATGTGCATTGTCAGTGACACAACCTCGGATTCGTCAACTGACTGAAAGAAACAATATCAGCCTTTCCCCACTGATGTGTGGAAAAATTATGCAGAGATTAATTGAAACTTTTTCCCAACCAGATTCAAATTTGCTAGTGTCCGCAAAGTCTTTTGTAGGCAAGTGATGTAAGTAAAAGCATATCACAGAAATCTAAAAAAATATAAGATAATTATGACTGTAAACTTTGTAATAAAGAAAGGGGGTGTTCTCTTCATCAACATTTTTTTTTTTTTTTTTTTTTTTTTTTTTACCTATTTTGGCGGGGTGGGATTTGGGAGAAAAATGAAGGGGAGCCACACGAATTTTGGAGAATTCATGAAGGGGGAATGGAGGAAAAGGTTGAAAAACCACTGCTCTAAACAAACAAACAAAACAAACAAAAAACAATAACCTAACCAAACTCATATGTAATCTACCTACCGTCAATAGTATTATTTCTGTGGGGGGTTTTTCAAAAGTCCTAAGGATTTTACCTAATCGTGGAAATTTCTTCATTCTGAGTATTTAAAAAAAACTTTTCCCCATGCCGCAATTGAATAATAATGGCGTACATGTACTACCAAAAATTATCGTTATTTCAGCCAAGAAATGGTTAATTTAAGGTTAAATTAGATTAGGTTAGGTTAGAGATGGGTTTATTTAGTAGCAATTGATATCAAGAAAAAATGAAAGTTATCAAATATACATGGCAATGCGAACTAAAGCAATGTTTGCGGGGCTGGCCGGGAGGGGCGGTTGGGCCCCCTACACATGTAAACAAAAATTTTATTTCCGACAAAAACGAATGCCAGATAAATTTACTACACGACTATAGTGTTATTAATTTTATTGATGGTAGAAATACGGGCCATGCCTATAGCCGCCGCGGCTAGAGATACGGGTTCATACCTATAGCCGCCGCGGCTAGAGAAAACGGGTTCATCATACCTAGAGCCGCCACGGATGAGATACGGGTTCATCATACCTATAGCCGCCGCGGCTAGAGATACGGGTTCATCACAACTAAAAAGGCTGCGGCTAGAGATACGGGTTCATCATATTTATAGCCGCCGCGGCTAGAGATACGAGTTCATCATACCCATAGCCGCCGCGGCTAGAGATACGAGTTCATACCTACAGCCGCCGCGGCTAGAGTTGTTCTTGGCACTCCATAATAGTAGAAAAATGTCAGTATGTAGATAAGGTGCTAGGCAGTGGTAGGAAATGTACACATTGCTGTATTCCGCGCCAAAAATGTAATATACACAAAAATTCCTTTATATTGATTTTTTTTTCCCTGCAATAATGCATTTCTACAAGAAAAGACAATTCTTCTACGGTTTTTGGTCAAACAATATATCCTTGGTTTTTGTTTTTTGTAGTGAAAGAGTTATGGAGTGGCGTTTACTTTCACTGTTTGTTTGATCCCAAGGAGCGGAAGGATTCCTAGCTGGGAGCTATTCACAAGACTTTGATAAATAGTTCGAAGGAAGCTCCCAACATTGAACAGCCCTCTATTCTGCGAACAGAAATTTGGCGACCGTTCGTAAACTTGTGGTAAATACCTCCTGGGAACGTCTTCCCAGTTACGAAGCCCACTCCTTGATCTTAGCCGCGGGCACTTGCTAATTCGCCCTCGCTTGCCTCTTCCTTGCTTGATGACTGGCTCTTCCTCGGCGGCCCCCTTTCCTGCTGTTGTTGCTTAAGATGTTGCAGGTATCTTTCGCAGTTCCTGCCCATGCTCCTCCACCAGCTCGTTGACGTCGTCGTCGCTCACCTGCAGGCCCAAACTGCACCCAAACGGACACAATTCAGGTACCACCGGCTCGTTTAGGCTCCGCCTCAATGCCACCGAAGTCACTCGCCGGCAGTGCTGCAGGCCACAGCTTCTGCCATGCAGCGACGAGGGTGCGGACGGTCACTTCATCCCATGCCTGCTTAAATGAGGCGGATGGCTCGAGGACGTTGAAATGGTCCTTCCAGAAGTCACGCAGTTTTATGTTTGTGCTGTCGTGACGTTGAAGCACTTCCGGAAGAGAAACTTGGTGTACAGCTTCTTGAAAATTTTCGATGACTTGCTGATCCATCGGCTGAAGCAGTGGGCGTAGTGTTTTTGGGGGGAGATACTTCACGCGGTGATGAAGTGAGCAGAGGCAGAGGCGGCAAGGTCGTGGTCAAGGTCAGGAGGGTGGGCGGGAGCGTTGTCTAGCACGAGGAGGGCGCGGCGAGGGAGGTTGTTCTCGCGGGAGATACTTCTTGACTGCAGGGGGCGAACTCGAGGTCAATCCACTCCCCGAATAGGTGGCGGGGGGACCCAGGCCTTGTTGTTGGGACCCCCACATGACAGGGAGCATAGGAATGGAGATGTTGTTCGTCTTGAACGCCCGGGGGTGCGCTGAGTGATAGACGAAGAGCGGCTTGATTTTGCAGTCCACAAATGGCGTTGGCGCACAGTAGCAGTGTCAGGCGGGTCCTTTGGCTTGTGCCCCGGCAGGCTCTTCTCCTCAGCAGTGATGTACGTCCTCCTGGGCTTCTTTTTCCAAAACAGCCAGTCTCGTCTGCGTTGATGACTTGCTGCCGCAGGAACCGCTCCTTTTCGACAAATTTTTTGAATTCAGCGACGTACCCTTTTCTGCAGCCTTTCTGTCGGAGCTCGCTGCCTCCCCATGAGGCAGCACACTGTGAAAAGGGCCAGTGCGCCGCCGAAAGTTGGTGAACCCGCCACGGCTCGCCTTGAGACCTAGGGTCTTTCACGCCTGTAGGAACTGTTGTTTGAAGTCGTGAGGCGCCTAACTTTTCAGGTCGTGGAATATTTTGAAAAGCCTTCTCCCGAATAATCTCTTTGGAGATCCTATCGGCCGCAGCTTCTTTCGTTAATCCACCAACAGCAGCAGTTTCTCCACTTCCTCCAGCTTGGGTGGTCGGTGGGACGGAGAACTCAGTGTGGTGCGTCCTTTGGCGGTGTCAGCATTTTTATCTCCTCTTTCTGCTTAATTAGGGTGCTGATGGTGGAGTGGCTCCGATCATAGAGCCTGGCCAGCTCGCGTACAAAGTGTGCCGCTCTCGAATTTTCTCTATTATATCTTTTTCTCTCCAGCGTCAGGGGCACCCTCTTCCTTTTCAGTGCCTTCTCCGAAGCACCAGACTGCTTCTTGGGTGGCATGGTGGCACGTAGGCGCGTAGTTGAAATAGGCCCGGTTCACACTTCATGTTTTGCTGTCCGTAGTCTATGTGCGTCTTGTCATCAGTAACGTCACAGTACGTCACAGTGACGTCACTCCCTGCCTGTGTAGTGTGAACCAGGCCCCCGCCGCCACCACGTTGCTGGAGCAGTGATGACGTCACTGACCTTGAGAGACGCGCGTCCCAGCTCACATTATTCGGAGCTCCCAATTTTTTCTCCGGGACTGCGGGAGTGACGGGGGTGACGTCATGTGACGTCACTGATCGCCACGCCCACGTAGACACGGACAGCAAAAACGTGTCGTGTGGGAAACCCCCCATAGTGGTAGGGTTTGTAGATGAAGCGGACGGGAAGTGTTGACTGCGCGCGGGAGAACAATAGACTGGGGACTGGACGCGGTCACGCATGTGCACGGCGTGGGTGGGTTTGGCGGTTGACTGGAAAAACTCGCTCAATTGCCTGGCAACCGTGACGTGGTTGGATACCAAGTTAGCCGTCGTAAGCAAAAACTAAAATATTGAATATTTTTTTGGTCGGATAGCGCGTTGGTCGTAAGTCAAATACGTCATATGCCGAGTACCCCACGTATTACATGCTCAGCGTGCCAGTCAAGGTGCTTGCCCACTATTGCGACACGGTATATATATATTATATATATATTATATATATATATAATATATATAAATATAAATATATAAAATATAATAGAATATATAATATTATAGTAATATATATAATAGTTTTAAATATATAATAAATATTATATTAATAAAATATACGTTTTGAATATATATATATACATAAAGTATAATAGTAGTTTAAGATATATATAGATTAAGATAAATATATGATATAGTATATAAAAATAAATATATAATAGATGATATATAGTATATATATAATATATATATTATAATAATTATATTATATTAAATATAATTTTTAAATTAATAATATATATAATATATATATAATAATAATATATATAATATATATATTATATATATAAATATATATATAATAATATATATATATTATATATATAATATATAATATATATATAATATATTACTCCTACATGTGTTTTAAGTGTCTATATCTATATGAATTCGGAATGAGATTCAAGATGTATGTTTTTTCACAATTCGTACACCTAGTGTAATGTTGATCCTATATAATAAATTCATGATATTTTGCAGTAAATCAAGGTTTAGTACACTGAATCATTAAAAGAGACTAAGGGGCCCATTTCTTAGTCGTCCCCTTTCGTTGGGTCCTTACCAGCCATTTCCCTCCCCAACAACAAAATCCGATTTCTTAGTCGTCTTTTGGGGCCGCTGTTGGTTAGGACCGATACCATAGATTGGAACCTTTGGGTACGTCGGGTTGGGGAGCATATAGGGCCTCCCCAACAATGCTTACTAATGTAATTATTTATCAAATACCACTAATTCCTACTTCCAAATGGTTATATTTTCGGATCACCTGAAGATCCGTCACCCCAGAATGTCCACCTGAAGATCCGTCACCCCAGGATATCCCACCTGAAGAACCGTCACCCCAGGATATCCCACCTGAAGATCCGTCACCCCAGCCCACAGTGGATGTAATATATAAAATTAGTATTAACAAATATATTCCTTTGTGTTATGCATCTTCTTGTGAAAGTTTAAAGAAAAAAGAAAAGTAATATACAGTGTTCCAAAATACAAAATACATTATACTTTACTCAGTATTCCAAAATACAGTACATTTATTTTGTGGATCTATACTTCAGGGATTCTTTTGTTTGGCATTTCCACAGAGAACCATCCTTCGATCTTGGAGTATTTTGTCCAATCATCCAGTTATCACAAGTAACACACTTAACTTCACGCTTTAAAAATCTGTTTTGTTGAAAGCCACCGAATAACTATACAGGGAGGTCCCGAAGATACGAGCAGTTAGGTTCCACCTGACATACTCGTAAAGCGAAATCTCGTATAACGAAACACATAACCAATGGTAACATATAGGTTTGGTTCCAGGACCCCATCAATTAAAAAAAAAAAAAAAAAAAAAAAAGACATGTTTTTCAAGCTAAAATAAACTATAGCAAACACAACAAACACACAGCGTCTATATTACCCACACTGTACTACCTATTCTGTAGAAAAAGCATTCTGAAAGAGAAAATAGCACAAAATAACATAACTGCACATTAATTAAACATAAAACATGCATAACAAGCAAAAAAAGACGTAATGTAGGGGACGCAGCGTGATACAAGAGAAGGTAGTGTAGCGGTCCCAAGGCTGGGGCCGCACACCTGCTAATTACCCGTAAAGGTCAGGCCGCGCCATATGCTTAATTACCCTTCAGGTCACTCCCTGCTAGGGGTGACCTGACTGCGGTCCCAAGGTTGGGGTCGCACACCTGCTAATTACCCTTAAATGTCAGGCCGCGCCATATGCTTAATTACCCTTCAGGTCAGGGCTTGCTAGGGGTGACCTCACTGGGGTCAACCAAATCCCCCTTTGTCCAGCCGGGAGTGGTAGGGCGCGCATTTTGAGCTTGATAATTTTACTCACCCCAGTTTGACTGTCGTATCATTGGATTTTTGATCTCGTATATTGAAAATAGACCCTAATTTACACATCTCGTATCATCGGGTTCTCGTATACCGAATGCTCGTTATAACGGGACCTCCCTGTAGTGGAATCATCACAAACAGTGGTAGGACGCTATAGTTTGGAAGGTATTGCGTGCCATGGTCGACGGACTCCTATGACTAAATTTCTCAAGTTTTCAAGTTTCAAGTTTTATTTGAGAAAAGGTGGGGGAAGTTACAAAGAGGGAGGGGGGGGCTAAGAAAATAAATTTTAGCCCACTTACTTTTATATAGTCCTCTTACCTGACTGGAGGGGCATGACTCCTCTCTTTACCCATTTGACCTAACCTCACTTGGAAGGTGAAGTCAGGTCAGGTCTTGACCCACCTGAAGAAACTGTCACCCCATGTGTTGCCACCTGAAGAACCGTCACCCCAGGATATCCCACCTGTAGAACCGTCACCCTGCCAAACTCTGGGGTGACGGATCTTCAGGTGATCCATATTTTCTCTGAAAAGATGTAAACAATTATCAGAAACGCATCACACGGGGGGTACGAGCGGTATCATCAGTGTAAGAACAA
>JACEEZ010001344.1:0-12783 GCA_016584305.1 Chionoecetes opilio
TGATAACATAGCTAAAAGTTCATTGAAAAACCTACATTTTTTATGTGGTATATAGCATATGATAACGTAAACTACTTGTATATATAGCAATAAACAACTTACAGTTTTACTAAAAACTATGGAAAAACGCCTACAGTAGTGTAAATAGCATGTTATATCGGAAAACACTATATACCATAATTTTGAATTGTCTCTATCAATCCAGGGCTAAATAGTGTTTTATTTTCAGACATTTTTTTTTGCACTCAACATACATTAAAAACATTTGATATAACTTTCGTTTTTAGGAGAAAAATTGTTACCTAAATGTTCATGATATAACATATTTTTAAGTTACATTAATTTTGTAAAATGTAGTTGTGTCATTATATCGAAAGGGTATTTAACTACGAATATATAGTAGGAATGTACTTCAATTTGTGAAAAAAAAACCTCTTCACTGATAACTAGCTAAATCATTGCAAACACATTACATTTATGGTCTATAGGGCAATATGAATAAAGTAAAAACTACTTGTGATTCTATACATTAACATAGCAGTATTTTAACAAAGAACTATGAAACACTTGCAATATACCGTTTATATGACAGATAAAAAACCTCTTAAACTTCTTATATTATTAGCATATATAACGAATGCTACTTTATGTGCAAATGTAAGTCTAAAAAGAGATTTGGTTTGCTTGTGAATATGTAAGTAAAAAGCTATACTTATCTCGCGATATAAATAGCTTAAATCATTGGAAAAGGAACACATTTTGAGGGGTCTAAAGAGCATTATCATAAGGTACATTCCTTTTATTTATGTATAAAACTACAATTTACAAGAAAGCTATGAAAACCAATTGTAATCTACCAAATTCTCTCACAATATATAGCCTCAAAACTCTTTTTATACGCTTAGGTATTTTTAAAATAGCATGGTGTATATCGAAAAACATACTATAATACCCATTATTTTGAATATCTCTATTAAAAACAAAAGTGGGCTAAATAAAGCCAATTTTCGTACTTTTTTTAGCACTTCACGAAAATACATTAAAACACTTGAAAAAACGGTTGTTTGCTAGGATATAAATTGACTACCTAAAAATTTCATTGATAATTAACATAGATTTTCTAGGTATTTACTTTTGTTACATGTAGTTGTGGCAAATATCGAAAACTTTTTACCTAACAGATATCAGAGAAATATACTTCAATTGTTGTTGAACAAAAGAACTCTTACACTGATAACTAGCTAAACTCAGTTGAAAACACTACATTTTATATGGTATATAGCAATATGATAAGTAAAACTATTGTATATATCCAATAATACTACAGTTTGACAAGAAACTTGACAAACGCTGGCAATATACCGTTATATGCAATAAATCCCTCTTACACACTTCTATTCTATTAGCTTAATGTTGAATGTCGGCTACTAATGGTGCAATTATTCTAAAATGAGGATTGGTTGCTTCAATTTGTAGTTAAAACGTTTAAATTTCAGTGCGATAAATGCTTAGAATCCTTGAAAAGAACCCATTTTGAGGTATAAAGATGCATTATAAAAAGGTAAATTCTTTTTATTTATGATATAACACCTTACATTTTATACAAGGAAAATTGAAAATACTTTAAATATACACTTCTATTTCAACAGCTATATTCTATCACAATCAAGCTAACAATACATCTTCTTATCAAGCCTTAACCGTAGTTTAAAATGCATGTCTCTATAGAAAACATCGCGTATAAACGCAATATTTTTGAAATTCCTCTATCAAAAAAAAGCAGCTAAATAATCTTCAATTTTTCGCCATTTTTTAGCACTTCAAAAATATATTAAAAACACTTGAAAAAACGTTGTATTTTCAGGATTATAATGATGACCGTAATTTCATGATAAATTTAAGATACATTTTAGGTATTTAATTTTTGTAAAATGTATGGTTGTGGGGAAATATCGAAACCTATTTACGTACAGATATAAAGGAAATATACATCAATTTGTTGAGGAGAAAAAAAAACTCTTCTACTGATATACCAGGCTAAAATCATTGAAAACACTACATTTTATGGGTATGAAGACATCACTGATACGGGGGGCACATAAAACTACTTTGTATTATATACACTAACACTAGCAATATACAAGAACTATGCAAAACGCTTACAATAGTATTAAAAATGGCAAGTTTCTATCGAAAATAACTATACGTAACCGATATTTTGAATTATTCTCAATCGAAAAAAAGCGGTAAATAAAATGTCAATTTATCGACATTTTTTAGCACTTCACAAATATCATTAAAACACTTGATAAATAGTTGTTTCTTTAGGATTACAAGCTTGATTACCTAAATGTGTCATGAAAATACATATTTTCAGGTATTATAGTTTTGTAAACTTATTGTAGCAACATATCGATACAGCCTATTTAACTACAGATAATAAGGAATGGCTACTTCCAATTTGTAGAAAAATTAACTCTCACTGATAACTAGCTAAGACTCATTGAAAACACTACATGTAATATTGGTATTATCAATATGATAAGTTAAAACTACTTATATATATACAGATACGCTCCTACGTTTACAAGAAACCTATGAAAAACACTTACAATACATAGCCCGTTATATGACAATAAATCACCTTTTACACTTCTATTATATTAGCTTAAGTTAAATGTAGGCTACTTATAGGTGCAAATTATTCTAAAAAGAGGAGTTGGTTGCTTCATTTTCTAAGGTAAAAACCTATATTTCTGCGGAATAATAGCTTTAAATCATTGAAAAAGTACCACATTTTGAGGATAGAGACATTATCAGAAGGTAATTCCTTTTATTTATGATATAACACTACATATTTACAAGAACCTATGAAAAATCGTCAACCCTGTAGTGTACATACATTCTACTCAAATATATATCTTCAAACTCCTTTTATTACAGCTTACAGTAGTTTAATCATAGCATGTTCCACTCGAAAACGCACTATAATGACCATATGTTTGAATTTCTCTATCAAAATATGGGCTCAATAATGTCAATTGTTCGATACATTTTTGGAGAACGTCAAATAAATATATTAAAACACTTGTAAAAACGTGTTGTTTTTATAGGATTAAAATTCTCGTTACCTAAGTGGTTCATGAAAAATGCATATTTTTAGGTATTCCTTTTGCTAACAGTGTAAGTTGGTGGCAGAGTATGCGAAAGCTACTTAACTACAGATATTATGAGTGCTACTTCAATTTGTAGAAAAACAACTCTGCACTGTAACTAGCTAAATTCTTGAAACACTACATTTTCCATGGGTATATAATACATATGATATTAAAACTACTTGATCTATATACAATCAACTACTAACAGTTTACCCACTAGAAACTAATGAAAACAATTGCACATATACACGCTTATATGACAATAAATACCTCTGTTACCACTTCCTATTTATTTGGCGCTTACTGTAACTGTTAGGGACTACTTATACATAGGTGGCCAAAATTATTTAAAAGGAGGAATTGGTGTGGCTTCAATTTGTAGGTAAAAAGCTTATTCTCGTGCATAAATAGCTTAAATAATTTTCAAGAACACATTTTGTGAGGGTATCAAATCGCATTATTAAAGATAAATTCCTTTTATTTATGATATAACAGCACTACAATTTATAAGACCTTATAAAAACATCTTGTAATATACAGTTTTATCACATCGATAGCCTCAAGCTCCTTTTATATATACCCTTACAGCACGTTTACCATAGCATGTTTCTCTCGTGCGAAACAGCTATAATCCATAGTTTGAATTTCCTCTATAAAAAAAAGGGCTACAATAATGTTACTGTTTCGACATTTTTTAGTGCACTTCTACAAATACATTTAAAACACTTGAAAAAATGTGTTATATTTTAGAATTAAAATTGGTGATACCTAAATTTCTGATTAATACTATTGTTTAGGGTATCACTATTTTTTAAAAAATGTTAGTTGTGGTAAATATCGTGAAAGCTATTTTACCTCGAGATAGAAAGGATACCTACTTTTCAATTTGTGTTGAAAGAAAAAAACTCTTCACTGATAACTAGCTAAAATCATTGAAAACTACTACTCTTTTTGACGGTATATAAGGCAATATGATACGTTAAAACTACTTCGTGATATATACAATAACACTACAGTTTACAAGAACTATGAAAAATGCCTACATAGGGTGTCAAATAATCATGTTTTATGAAAACAACTATTAAACAACCATATTATATGAATTCTGGTACTATCTAATAAGGGCTAAATCAGTGGTTTATTTTTCGACATTTTTTTTGCCTCTGCCAAAATACAGTTTAAACATTTGTGAATAACGTTGTTTTTAGGATAAAAATTGATCACCTAAATTTCATGCATTACTAGCCATATTTTTAAGTATTAATTTTGTCAAGAATGTATTGTGTCATATATCGAAAGGGTTATTTTACTCTAATAATATTAGGAATGTACTGTCAACTTTTGTCTAGAAAAAAAGAACTCTTCCTGATAACTTGAGCTCAAAATCAATTGAACAACAGCTACAATATATATGGGGTATATGCCCAATATGATAAGTAAAACTACTTGTATATATACAAATACAACCCACTACCAAGTTTACAACTGCAACTATGGAAATCACATTGCAATATACCTCGTTATATGACAAATAAAAACCTCTTAAACTTCTATTGTATTAGCATATGTAACGAAGGACTCATTATTAGGTTCATCAATTATTCTAATAAAGAGGCATTGGTTGCTTGCGAATATGTACAGTAAAAAAGCTATATTTTCTGCGATAAATAGCTTAAATCATTGAAAGGAACACATTCTTGAGGGCGTCTAAAGCATTATCATAAGGTAATTCCTTTTATTTATGATATAAAACTCAATACCTACAATTTACAAGAAACTATGAAAAACCAATTGTAAGTCAATACGAATTCCTTCGCGCCAATATATCGCCTCAACTCTTTTTTATAAGCTTACAGTATTTTAAAATAGCCATCTGTCTCTATCTCGAAAACACAACTCTACTACCTCATATCGTTTGGAGCATTCTCGATTAAAAAAAGGGCTAAATAATGCAATTTTCGCATTTTTTAGCACTTTACTCAAAAATAAATTAAAACACTTGAAAAATAACGTTGTTTATCCTAGGATTAAAATGATCAACCTAATTTCATGGATAAAATACTACTTTTTAGGTTATTTATTTTGTTAAATGTAGTTGTGGCAATCATCGAAAACTTTTTACCTACCATATTATAAAGGAATAATACTTCATGCATTTGTCGAAAAAAGACACATCTTCAAGGATAAGCTAGCTCAAACTCGATTGAACACCCTAACAGTTTTATGGGTATCTAGCAATATG
This sequence comes from Chionoecetes opilio, assembly GCA_016584305.1. Lineage (NCBI taxonomy): Eukaryota > Metazoa > Arthropoda > Malacostraca > Decapoda > Majidae > Chionoecetes > Chionoecetes opilio. The sequence goes on from JACEEZ010001344.1 coordinate 5,401, forward strand.
ATAAGTAAAACTATTTGTATTATCCCAATAATACTACAGTTTAACAAGAAACTATGATAAACGCTGGCAATATCACCGTTATATGACCAATAAACTCGCACTTGACACGTCTATTTATTACGCTTAAGTATAATGTCAAGGCTACTTATAGGGGCAAAATTACTCCGAACAAAGGAGGATTTGGTGATGCTTCAATGTCTTGGAGGTATAAAATTTAAATTTCAGCGTGCATGCTCATAGCTTTAAATCATGAAAAGAACCATGTTGAGGGTCTAAGAGCATTATAAAAATGGTATATTCTTTTTATTTATGATTAACAACTACATTTTACAAGAAACATATGAAAAATCGTATAATATACCACTTCGATCGCAATATTGCTCACAATCAAGCAGCCGATCAGAAATCTTTTTATAAGCTTACAGTAGTTTAAAAATCAGCATGTTCTAATAGAAAATCAACATATAATTCACCCATAATTTTGAATTCCTCTATCAACAAAAGAGCTGAAATCATTTCAATTTGTCGCCATTTTTTATAGCGCGCACCTTCTAAAATGTGATCATCAAATACACTTGAAAAAGACGTTGTTTTGCCAGGATTAAAATTGATACTCAAGCTTTCTCAATGATAATAAGATAATTTTAGGTATTAATTTTTTGTAAAATTAGTTGTGGGGAAATATCGAAATAGCTATTTACGTACGATATATCAAGGAATATCATCACGTTTGTTGAAAAAAGAAACCTCTATCACTGAGTAACCAGCTAAAATCTATTGAAACACTACATTTTTATTGGGGGTATATAGCAATACAGGATAAGTAAAGACCTACTTGTATATATACACTAAAGCACTACATATTTACAAGAAACTATTCAAAACGCTTACAATAGTTTACAAAATTGGCACAAGTTTCTATCGAAAATAACTATCATCCCATTATTTTTGGTGAATTTCTCAATCGAAAAAAAGGGCTAAATAAGTGTCATTAATTCGATTACTTTTTAGCACTTCAAACAAATACATTAAAACACATTGAAATCCACAGTTTTTTTTAGGGATTACATATTGATACTCCTAGAATTGTCATGAAAAATGATCATATTTTTAAGGTTTAAGTTTTGAAAATTTAGTTGTAATCAAATATCAAAGCTTCTTTAACTCACAGCTATATAGGATGTACTTCAATTTAAATGGTAAGAAAAAATTAACTCTCTACACTGATAACGATACTAAAATCATTGAAACACTACTTATCATTGGTAGAGTAGCCATCATGATCAGTTAACTACTTAATATATCATACAATACACACTACATTTTAACAAGAGCGACTCATCGACAAAGCACTGCAATATGACCGGTATAAAATGACATAAATAACCTTTTACACTTCATTTATTAGCTTACAGATGTAGGATGTAGGGAACTACTTACAGGTGCGAAATATATTTCTAAAAGCAGATATGGTTGCGTTCAATTTGTAGGTAAAAGAACCTACATATTTCTGCGAATGAATCTTGCTTAAATCATTGAAAAGTACACATTTTGGACGTGGTATAAGCATTATTCATAAGGTCAAGATTCCTTTATTTATGCATCTAACCACGCACACAATTTACAAGAACTATGAGCAAGAACACCTGTAATATACACATTCTATCATACAATATATAGCTTCAAAACTGCCTTTTAAAGCTTTACAGTATTTAAAATAGCATGTTCTAGATCGAAAACAACTATAATACAATTATTCATGTGAATATCTATTCCATAATATGGGCTAAATAATTCCATTTTTCTGTCCATTTTGGAGAACGTCAAAAATACATTAAAACACTCTGAAAGAACGGTTTGTTTTTTAGAATTAGAAATTGTGTACACCTAGTTTCATGAAAAATGCATATTTTTAGGTTATATTCAATCTTTGTAAACTTGTATTTGTGGTCAACTATCGAAAGCTACTTAACTACAGATATATAGGAAGTGACTGTCCAATTTGTAGAACAAACAACCTCTTCTACTGATAACTAGCTAAACTTCATTGAAAACACTACATTTTTATGGGGTTAATAATAATAGTGATAATAAAAACTACAACTTGTGATATTACAGATAACACTACAGTTTACAAGAAATATGAAAAAACCTTACAAAGTCATACCGTTATACTGACAATAACTAACCTCTTACACTTCTATTTATTAGCTTATGTAATAGTACGCTTACATTACACTAGGTTCAATATTATTCTAAAAAGAGATTTGAGTTGCTTCAATTTGTAGGTAAAAAGTCGTATTTTCTGCGAAAAATAGCTTAAATCATGTGAAAATACACAATTTTGAGGGTATAAAGCATTATCATAAGGTACAATTCCGTTTTATTTATGATATAACGGGACACTAAGCAACATTTACAAGAAACTCTGAAAAACACATGGTAGATATACACTTCTAATCAAATATATAGCTTTCAAAACTCCTTTTATAAGCTCTTACCAGTATTTTGAACAATAGCACTGTGTTCTATTCTTTATCGATAAACAACTATAATACCTATCTTGCAATTTCGTCTATCAAATATGGGGCTCAAATAGCATGTCAATTTTCGGACATTTTTAGTCACGTCAGAAAAATACATTAACACAACACTTGAAAAACCGTTGTTTTTTAGGATTAACAATTGCTAATACCTAGAGTTTCAATAAAAAATGCAATAGTTTTAGTGATTCATTTTGGTAAAGTACTATTGTGGCACGTATCGAAAGGCTCCTTAACTAACAGATATAATAGGAATGTACTCTCAATTTGTAAGAAAAAAAAAAAACTCTTCACTGATAACTAAGCTAAATGTCATTGAACACACACTCACTATTTTATGGGTAATAATAATTGATAATTAAAACTAATTTATATCATAACAATAACACTTACATTTTTTTACACAGAACTATGACCAGAACAATTGCAATCTCTACCCGTTTTAATGACAACTAAATAACCTCTTACACTTCTAGTTATGAGCTTAATGTCATTTAGGCTACTTATAGGGGCAAATTATTTTACGAAAGAGCGGATTCTGGCGGTATTGCTCAATTCTGATAGGTAAGAATGCTATAATATTCTGCGTAAATAGCTCTACAGTATAATTAAAGGAAACACATTTTGAGGGCTATAAAGCATTATCATAAGATAAATTTCTTTCCTTTTATTTATGATATTACACACTACAATTTAAGGAACTGTACTGAAAAACATTGTAGGATATACAGTTACTATCACCTCATTTGCCTCCAAGCGTTCCTTTTAATATATGCGCTTACACAGAGGTTTAAAAGTAGCATGTTCTATCGAAAACAGGCTATAATAACCATATTTTTGATCTTCTCTATAAAAAAAAGGGCTAATAATGTCAATTGTTTCGACATTGTTTTTCGTCCTCTAAAAATTACATTAAAACACTTGACCAAAATGGTTGATTTTGAGAATTAAAATCTAGAGAACACGCAATTTCATGAATAAATATCATATTCTTTAGGTATTAAATTTTTTTTTTTAAATGTAGTTTGTGGCAATATCGAAAGTCTGCTTTTACCTACAATATAAAGGAATGATAATTCAATTTGTTTTGAAGAAAAAAACTCTTCACTGATAACGAAGCTAAAATCATTGCAACACTACATTATTTTGGGTATATTTAGGCAATATATGACGTAAAACTACTTTGTATATATACAATAACACTTACAGTTATGAACAAGAAACTATGAAAAAGCCTCACAGTAGTGTAAATCATATCCATGTTTTATGGAAAACAGACCTATAATAGCCATATTTTGATTTCTCTACCCAAATAAAGGGCTAAACTAGTGCTTTTATTTTCCGACACTTTTTTTGCGCAGCTCCCCCAGACCCGGTCCCAAAGATAGACACATTTAAAACATTTGAATATCACGTTTGTTTTTAGGATACAATAATTGATTAACCTAAATTTCATGATAAATAACATATTTTTCTCAGTATTAATTTTGGTAAAATGTAGTTTGTGTCATATATCGAAATGGGTTATTTACTACTAATATACTAGGAATCTACTTCAATTTGTAGAAAAAAAACCTCTTCACTGATCACTCAGCCTAAACACTCTCATTGAAAACACTACAGTGTTATCGGGTATATCTAGCAATATGATAAGTAAAACACTACTTGTATATATACAATATCACACATAACCAGCTTTAAAGAAAACTCTGGAAAACCTTGCATATACCGTTATATTGCACATAAAAAACCTCTTCAAACGTCTATTTATTAGCATCCATGTAACGAAGGGCTACTTATGGTTGCAAATTAATTCTAAAAAGAATGATTGGGTTTAGCTTGAATATGGTAATAAAAAAGCATTTTCTTCTGCGATAAATAGTCTAAATCATTCAAAAGAACACATTTCTGAGGTGTCTAAAGCATTACTCATAAGGCAGTTCCTTTTATTTATTATATAAAACTAACTACAATTTACACGAAACTCTGAAAAACAATTGTGTATTACACAATTCTATTCACAACTATGATAGCCTCCTAACTCTTTTATAAAGCTTCTAGAGTAATTTTAAAATAGCATGTCTTTTTCGAAAATCAACTAAATTACCATCTTTTGAATACTCTCTATTTACAAAAATTGGTGGCTAAATTAATGCCATTTTCGACATTTTTTAGCACTTCAAACAAATACAGTAAACACTTGGAAAAACGTTTGTTTCTAGGATTAAAAATTGATTACCTATAATTTCATGATAAACTACATTATTTTTAAGGTAGTTATTTTGTTAAATGTAGTTGTTGCAATATATCGAAAAAACTTTTTTACCTACAGATATAAAGGAATATACTTCCAATTTGGCGTGTTGAAAAAAAGAACTCCTTCACCTCTGATACTAGCTAACTCATTGAAAACACTACATGTTATGGGTTAGTAGCAATATGTAAGTTAAAACTATTTGTACTCATAATACACTAATACACAGTTTACCAAGAAATCCCTATGCCAAAACTGCTGGCAATATACGCGTGTTATTAATGCGCACACATAATCAAAGTGCGGGCCTCTTGAGCACTTCTATTTTATTAGCTTAAATAGATTCAATGTAGGCTACTAACTTATAGGTTGCAATTATTCTAAAAAGATGTGACTTGGTTGCTTCAAATTTGTAGTAAAAATGTTAAATGTGTCAGCGATAAATACGTCTCAAATCATTGGTGTCGAAAAGAACACATTTTGTCGGGTATAGAGCATTATAAAAAGGTAAATTCTTTTTATTTATGATATAACACTACATTTTACAAGAAACTATGAAAATACTTATAATATACACTTCTATCACAATATTCTATCACAATCAAGCCTCAAAATCTTTTATAAGCTTACAGTAGTTTAAAATAGCATGTTCTATAGAAAACAACTATAATACCATATTTTGAATTCCTCTATCAAAAAAAAGAGCTAAATAATTTCAATTTTCGACATTTTTTAGCACTTCAAAAATATATTAAAACACTTGAAAAAACGTTGTTTTCAGGATTAAAATTGATACCTAAATTTCATGATAAATAGATAATTTTAGGTATTAATTTTTGTAAAATGTAGTTGTGGGAAATATCGAAAGCTATTTACGTACAGATATAAAGGAATATACATCAATTTGTTGAAAAAAAACACTCTTCACTGATAACAGCTAAAAATCATTGAAAACACTACATTTTATGGGTATATAGCAATATGATAAGTAAAACTACTTGTATATATACACTAACACTACAATTTACAAGAAACTATGCAAAACGCTTACAATAGTTTAAAATGGCAAGTTCTATCGAAAATAACTATAATACCATATTTTGAATTTCTCAATCGAAAAAAAGGGCTAAATAATGTCAATTATCGACATTTTTTAGCACTTCAAAAATACATTAAAACACTTGAAATAACGTTTTTTTTAGGATTAAAATTGATACCTATATTTCATGAAAAATACATATTTTTAGGTATTAATTTTGTAAAATTTAGTTGTAGCAAATATCGAAAGCTATTTAACTACAGATATATAGGAATGTACTTCAATTTGTAGAAAAAATTAACTCTTCACTGATAACTAGCTAAAATCATTGAAAACACTACATTATATTGGTATATAGCAATATGATAAGTAAAACTACTTATATATATACAATAACACTACAGTTTACAAGAAACTATGAAAAACACTTACAATATACCGTTTATGACAATAAATAACCTTTTACACTTCTATTTATTAGCTTAATGTAATGTAGGCTACTTATAGGTGCAAATTATTCTAAAAAGAGGATTGGTTGCTTCAATTTGTAGGTAAAAACCTATATTTCTGCGAATAATAGCTTAAATCATTGAAAAGTACACATTTTGAGGGTATAAAGCATTATCATAAGGTAAATTCCTTTTATTTATGATATAACACTACAATTTACAAGAAACTATGAAAAACACCTGTAATATACAATTCTATCAAATATATATAGCTTCAAACTCCTTTTATAAGCTTACAGTAGTTTAAAATGCATGTTCTATCGAAAACAACCCATAATACCATATTTTGAATTTCTCTATCAAAATATGGGCTAAATAAAGTCAATTTTCGACATTTTGGAGAACGTCAAAAATACATTAAAACACTTGAAAAACGTTGTTTTTAGGATTAAAATTGTTACCTAAGTTTCATGAAAATGCATATTTTTAGGTATTCATTTTGTAAAATGTAGTTGTGGCAAGTATCCCAAAGCTACTTAACTACAGATATATAGGAAAATTTCTTCAATTTGAGAAAAAAAAAAATCTTCCTGATAACTAGCAAATTTTATTGAAAACATACATTTTTGGTTTAATTAAAATTTATAATTAAAAATAATTGTTATATCAATAAACTACAGTTTCAAGAAAAATATGAAAAAAAATTCAAAATACCGTTATATGAAAAAATAACCCTTTTTCCTTCTATTTATTAGCTTTTTGTAATGAGGCTATTTAGGGGCAAATTATTTTTAAAAGGAGGGTTGGTGGCTTCAATTTGTAGGAAAAACTATATTTTTGCGATAAATAGCTTAAAAAATTTAAAAAAACACATTTTGAGGGGATAAGCTTATCATAAGTAAATTCCTTTATTTATGTATAAAAACACAATTTTAAAAAAACTATGAAAAAAACTTTTAATATACATTCTATCAAATATTTGCCTTTAAACTCCTTTTATACGCTTAAAGGTTTAAAATGCAGTTCTATCGAAAAAAACTATAAAACCTATTTGAATTTCTCTATAAAAAAAGGGCTAAATAATGTCAAAAATTTCAA